>CM055266.1:159623880-159823392 GCA_029237695.1 Conchocele bisecta
ACGCCAACAAGAGTAAAACAAACTAGGCTCATTCCCGCTGAAGTTGACACAGACACCGAATATTTGTCCGCCACCGAATATTCCGTCAATCCCCATAGTAATATCATGGATACGAGCCAGCAGCCACCCATTACAGCATACACCACACCAGGCAACAAAGCTACACAGGGGGCCAAGTTCGTTCTGAGTGAGGCTGACCGTGAGGACATTGCCCAGCGAGTCCGCAAGGGTGTGGATGATCGGGAGGACATCGCACAGCGAGTACGGGCGGTCCTCAAAGACGACATAACAAAACTCATCCAGCAATTCACACAACCCCTAAAAGATGAGCTCCATGAGACAAAGAAACTCCTCACACTTGAAATGGAGAAAAATGAAAAGTTGTCGTCAGATGTCAGTGACCTCCACCAACTAGCCATTGATGAACAAGAACAGTATAGTCGGAGGTCGTGCCTCAGGATCAATGGCGTCATCGGCGATGAGGGGATCCCCAACGAGAATATAGAAGCCAAACTACTAACGCTCGCGGAAACGCACAACATAGACATTAAACCAGACGACATTGACGTTGCACACAGGGTTGGGAAACCCAGGCCCGGGTTTACAAGATCGGTAATCGTGAAGTTTTCGAACACACCAAGGCGAGACAGCGCGTACTTGGAGCTAGGAAAACATCGGTAATGTGTACGTAAACGAGGACCTTACGAGATTTAGACAATCCCTCCACTATCACGCCCGTGTGCTTGTTCGTGAGAAAAGACTCGATCATACTTGGGTTGCAGGTGCCAAGATTTTCTGCAGTTTTATATCGAGCCCAGGGGTGAAAGTGCAGATCCGGTCCATGGAGGATATCGAGCACATACGTAACGGAATACCGCTGAAACCCCCGAGAAACCAACAGTGAACCAGCATAGCGCGCTGGTAAGACACTATTTTGAATACCACCGTAGGTTTACATTCAACAAATATGTACATATGTGTACACACGTGAATGAGAAAACGACTCACTCACGAAATTGCGTGTCCAACATGACAATTGCGAACTGAATATCTCCGCAGTGTTATACACCCATGCCCTGAGAAACCCTGTATTGTGACATTCCTAATCATTGTAATCGCGCTCGCATTGCCACGCCAGCGCAGTGTGATATATACTCGGACAATCACAACAGACCGCGACTGTAACTTAGACAATACTAGTACTATGTCCTGAGAAAGCCTGTCTTGTTACTGATGCAAACAATGGGACGGCCATGACACCGTTGTCACTACCTATCGATCCATAAATCTGTGAGGTTTCCATGACTGCCTTCTGTTGGTGCATTCTGTGTAGACCCAGATCAGACTGCGAAATTGCGCAGACTGACCGGGTATACACTACATGCCGCAATAAAGACCGATCACATGCGGTAGTTTACTGCGGATACGTTCAGTGCATACACAGATCAGTCTGCGAGTTTACGCCGTTTGGCCTGGGTATGCGCTGAACGCCGCAATAGATACATAGCACATGCATATTATGGACCATTTGTCTACCTAGATAAGTATACGTGGTGTTTCTAAGATCGTTTACTGCAATTGCAGTAAGTGTGGACATAGCTCAGACTGTCAACCTACGCTGTCTAGTCGGGGTATACACTGTACGCCACAATAAAAACAGAACACATGCGTATTTGAACAATCCCATCCTCTATACGTCTACGGTATTTTGAGGTTGTGTATTACAAGTATACATGTACATTCAGAGTAGACACAGATCAGACTGCGAGTTTATGCTGACTGACCGGTGTGTACACTGTATGCAGCAACAAAGGCCGACCACATGTGTATTATGGACCACTTGCACACCTATAGATCTACGCTGTTTCTCAGATCATCTACTACAGGTTCATTCAGTTTACACACAGATCAGACTGCGAGTTTGCGCTGATTGTTTTGAGGTTGTATATTACAAATACATTCAGAGTAGACATAGATCAGACTGCGTGTTTGCGTTTACTGACCGATGTATTCACTGTGTTTGGAACACCAGTCAAGCTATACAACTACAGTGGTTAGTTATCACAATTCATCCAGAGTAGACACAGATCGGACTGCGAGTTTACGCTGACTGACCGGTGTGTACACTGCATGCAGCAACAAAGGCCGACCACATGCATATTATGGACCACTTGTACATCTATAGATCTACGCTGTTTCTGAGATCGTCTACTACATGTACATTCAGTGTACTCACAGATTATACTGCGAGTTTGTGCTGACTGTTTTGGGATTGGTTATCACAATATATCCAGAGTAGACACAGATCAGACTGCGAGTTTTCGCTGACTGACCGGTGTAAACACTGTATGCAGCGACAAAGGCTGACCACTTGCGGTATTAGCTAACTTTACAAATCAACTACATGTATGTACATTTTCTAGTGAAACATACACTAGCTTACAAATCAGATTTCCATGCGCGTAATTATCCCTCTAAGGGAATAGCCAAGACCGTCCTCAGGCGACACAATGATAATCACTACCAGTATACCATATACAATCATTGTCCAACAACGACAGTATATTTACCTTTCGACCAGTGTAGACACAGATTATGTTGCCCAACTGAGCAACGTTATCACAGTGTACCCTGTTCAAGTAAACTATTTACTATATTACATATAATAGCATAATTTCTCACCATATTGAGCACTAGATGTATGCTGACCGGTGCTACACTGTCCTAAACAGAACCACATTGATCAGTCATAGATGGGATATATAGATCCAAGGTCGGAGATGTAATATACTTGTACATGTTGCATTACAAACATATAACTTATAAGAGTGACATATTGAATAGCATATTACTTCAGTGTCATTTACAAGATTAGAATGGGTTTTCTAACAACAAGCGGTAATTCTATGTTGGTCTACTATCTCCCAGATACATGTACCTGGGTGAGGGTATAATAGCCTACAACGATTGCTTGTTACATATGTATCTCTTGTAATACCCTGGGCTTCGACCAACCCAGTTTAAATGTCAACCGTTTCTGGTCCATGTGCGGTTATGACCGTAAATGTAGCTAATGGACAATGAGACCAGTGTAGACCCGGACCATGCTCTGCCTTGACCAGCGCAGTCTGGTCGGGGTCTGGATCCGCTCGGTAGATTCTCTATCGCCACCGGCTTCCTCCAGTTTTCTTTCTTCTAGCGCGATATGTTCATCCAGCGACGAGAGTTTGGCGAGGTTAAGGACCAGTTCGCCCCGGACCGTTTGCAGAGTCTTATCGAGTCCACGGAGTTATCGAAGAGGAAACGGTGGGTCATCGTTAGACCCTTGGTCGAGGTTGAATATTTTGTTTTCGCTGAACGTGGTCTCCATCGTGTTAATAGCGTCGGTGGCTACTTGAGGGACCTCGCTGAGCTCGACCGTTTCTATCGCGGAGCCCGTTTTCGCCAGCGTTTCGTCGGTAGACTGTAGCGCCTCTACAGCGCGGGTAGGCATAATTGGTTTACCCCTCTTCCAATCTGGGAATCCGAGTTCGTTTCTTATGAGTTGGCCACCGCCCGGGTTTCCGGCAATGGTGTTCAGCGCTAGGGGTTTAGCGGTCCTCGTGTTGACTATTGGGATATTTGATGCTGCTTTTAGTCGCAATCTACCGTTCAGATCAAATTTGAACTTGGAGTAGTCGCGACCGACAGATGGGACCAGACCTTTTTATGCCAAACTGTTGTAGAAGTCGTCTACAGCTCCCTTGAGTAATTTCCAACTTTGACTAGTGGTAGCGCCACCTAATTCCCCCGATTGCGATTGGATTGGAACTGGAGTCTCTATGAAGGGTGTTTCGTTATCGTTATCATCATCTATGTCATCATCACCCTCTTCGACGTAATCGTCTCTGCCGATTTCATCCATGTCAATATCGTAATGTCATATTTATAATTTTGTTAAAATTAATTATGTATTAAAGACAAAACCATACGGGTTTAATATAGATTCACTAAAAATATGTCTTCGAGTCAATACGGTCGTAAACTCAATCCATACCGCAGACTGCGTGAGCCCCTCGGGGCAAAAGGCGTGAGACAGAGTGTCGTTATTACGAACAACCCATCGACGATCGACCAGAACCAGCAGCTCTTAGTCCGCTTCCCCAACCTCGGAGCTAACGACGTCATTGTGCCTGGGACTGTTCGCCTCGCTTTCACTATTTCGCTGACGTCGACGGACGAGGACCGAACCGTCGTTCAGAACCTGGGTCGCGCCATCGTCAAGAAGACCATGATAAAGATTTCTGGTAATGAGGTGATGTCGATCGATGACAGCGACGTCTACCATTGTTATAAGGACACGTGGAAGACGGCGCAAGAGCGCGAAAACGCTGTCTATCAGGGTATTGACACCAGCAAAAATAAGAACGTAACCAAACTTAGAATCGGGGCTGGTAACAAGGCAGATAAGAACGCGAGTGACAACGCGGTCGCGGGCGTTTACGGCAACCGCTTCTACATCCCGTTCGACTTTGAGTTGCTGGAGAGTCACATGCCCTACTATCAGAGTGCTTTGGCTGACCGCCTCGAATACGAACTAACGTTCAACGACTACGGCCGAGTTCTCATAGCCACCGACATGTTATCGACGTATACGATCGATAATGTTTCGCTGGAGTACGACATGGTCACGATGCCCGAACTCGCGCGATTGATCAGAACCCATTACGCCGGGCGCGTTGCCATACTTTACGACCGAGTTCTTCGCCATCGCAAGATGACGAAAGACAAAGGCGACACATTGTGGAATATTAATGTCAACGTACCCGACCGCTCGATGAAAGGTATACTGATGTTGTTCGAGGATGCTCGGTTCGCGTTCGGGGCTAGAAAAACCGACAAATTCTATAACCCCAAAATCACGAAGGTAGAGGTGACGATCGAGGGAGTACCCAATCAACTCTACAGCGCGGCTCTAAGCGCTCTCCGGAGGTTGCCGCGGTTGCCAAAGACCTGCAGCTCTCGGCCGTCTCCCTCGCGGAGTTCCTGAATACCAAATACGCGTTATGGCTAGACATGCGAGCCAGCGACGACGACCAAATACACGGCAGCGGACGCCAAGTTGAGAACGCTAGTGAGGGTGTGACGATCCAGATAACCAAAGAGGCGGATGGAAGTGGGCCATTGAACGTGTACTTATATATAATTACAGACGCACAACTCAACATCGAAGATGGTCGATACGTCTCAGCACTCTACTGATTTTAAGAAAATTAGCAATCAATACCAATTCACGATTGGAGATGCCCACTCTGCCATAATATGTGGGCAGACAGGATGTGGAAAAACGATTTTCATCCTCGACTTGCTCGAGGAGTCCTACCGCGATGCCTTTCGTCACATTGTGATCCTGTGTCCCACTGTGCGGCACAACGATACTTATCAGCGGCGCCCGTGGATATGGAACGACCCTGAGGTATACGTTATTCACCCCGGTGATAGGCTTCACGATTGGTTGCGTGGTTTATACCAAATATTCCAGGGTGAGCCCACCCTATACGTGATTGACGATTGCTCGGCCAAGGCGGCGATGACCAAAAAGAAGGACATGCTCTCCGAACTCGCATTTTCTGGCCGCCATGCTAGGCAAAGCGTATGGATATCCACTCAAAAGTACAACGCCGTCCTCAAGGATCTGCGCGAGCAAACGAAATGGGTCGCCACTATTTCACTGCAAGGACCGAGACTCATTCGATGACTGTCTTCGAGAGAATGACGTTATCCCAACGCGCGAGGAGCGCCTGGAGGTTCGACAGATGCTTTCGGAAACTAAGCACGCCAAGCTTCTGCTAAAGACTGATCAACCAACTGCTTATAAAGTTATCAATTAATTTATTACAAAGTAATAAGCAATTACTTAACGCTCGTTAGTAATTGCCGAGTAAATGCTTAACAATGCTGAACAATGCTTAGCAATTGCTGAACAATGCTGAACAAATGCTTAACAAATGTTGAACAAATGCTGAACAATGGTTAACAATGTTAACAATTTGGTGCTCCGCTGCGAGCTTTGTTGCGAGCATAATGGTGATCATAAGTATTGGGTGGTGCGCTTGGCAATATGTTAAAGTGATGAGACTTGTTAGAATAGTTAAATTGATTTTAAGAAAATTAGCAATAATGAACTGCGACGAACTTCTCGATCAGCTAATGGAAGAAACCTCAACTCCGACTGCCGACACGGTATCTTTCCTGAAAGATAATGAAACATCAACTCCGACAGAGCAATCGGGATCAACTTCAACTCCAACAGCAGTTGGTATTGGGTTGAGTGCAACGACTCCGAATGAAAATGAAAACGCGGCGCGACGAGAGCGGCTAGCTGCGCTGGTTGCTGGGGGACAATCGGAGCATTATCTCGGTAGGCGTCTCTCAGTTTTTCAGGTGGATAAGATGTCAGATGCGGAGATCGATAATATGTATGCGCGATACGAATCTAGGTTAGGTGCGGAGATGACAAAAACTCTTGGATCGGCGGCTATTCATTTGTACGCAACCGCCGTTAGTATACTTCTCCCTATACCAAACACCGTGGGATTGATTGGCGATCTAGAGACTGACCCCTTTATAGGTCACACTCTTAGAACAGCCTGCTGCTCAATTTATCACAAGTTTGGAATGTACTTAGCTCCGCTGACAACCGCGTTGTCCACGGGTAAACACTGTCAATTTGGACATATATGCCCACGAACTATAAGCCCTAATATTAATATCATAAATGATGACACAAGACACACCTGTGAGAGTGACGGAACAGCAATCCCCGATTGCACCTCCAACGGCATTGGGGATTGCTCCAACCCAATCGAACCCGATTGCAGCACTTCCAACTCCGATTGATCCTCCAACCCATTCGCGCTTGGAGTTGGGGGTTGCACGACATAAAAACCCAAAAAGACAGGCAGCTGGGCGGGCGGGCGGCGGCTGCCACCCGAAAAGTTAAACAAGATAAAATACTCGCCGAGCTTCGAGAGGCTAAAGAGTCGTTGCAATCGGGGACGGAGACAGCAAAACATCTGAAGACAGAGCAATCAGGTTCAACAGTGTTGAGTGCAGCAACACCCCCAATACACGAATTGGAAGCACACTCAACACTCAATCGAGGTTGGGCGAATCCGATTTAACCCCAATTCACGAATTGGAGTTGGGTTGTTGGTGGTGGTCTGGCAGTTTTTGGTGCCCTGTGTGTGTGGAAATACCCCCCATTACACCAATCCTTATCGAGAAAACAACCCCCATCAATTCATCCAAAAACAGTTACGAAACACCAATCGCAATTGGATGCGCCCCATTTAAACATTGATCGCGATCCCTTTTATATGCAATAATTATAATTATCAACAATGGCAGAACAAGATGGTAAAATGATAGTGAATGCGCTTTATCACGCCGTGGTGATATCGGGTTTCAGTATCGGGTATGCTCGACTATCAAAGATGGCCCTAGGAGGGTCCGCTCCCAAATTGGACTTTACTGTGAGAGACGTAGGGCTCGCTACCTTAGATGTAGCGGCCGCAGTTTGGACCCGAGATTATCTAATTAAAGTTGGAATTCTACCTGTTAATATATGGAAAAAAATGGCTTCGATCGGAATAATGATAGGTCTTGCGCTTGTAAACGCATTGGCGTTCAGCGGTAGCAACTTTATATTCTCGAAAATGAGAAGCTCGAACGTGGATGAGGAGCGCAAGCGTCACGATGTAGCTGTAGAACAACTCAATAGCGCAAAGGAAACGTGGTCGAAAAAACGAATCGCGAACTGGGTCAATGAAGAGCTTCGCCGCGAGAATCACGCCGCGCAAACTTTCCAGAACGTTGAAGAAGCCAACCGCGAGTACGCGCTGGCATATCCACAGAAAAGTCTCGCGCCGCTGGATCTCGAGCCCCAACTTTCAGATTTCTATGTACCGTCAGAGCCCCAAAAAGATCGCGAGATCGCGTTCATCGTCGTGGGAATGGGTGTGGTGGGTTTCGTCGGCTACTATATTCAATCGAGATTTAAAATTAATTAATAATAAAAATTACAATTAATTAAATAATTATATAATATATATATATATAGAACGATGTCAGTTGACGAACTTTATTTTGCTATGATCGATGTAGGCTACACTGCCCTTAAACACCGTATAGCTGGTGCAAAGGGTATGATTCGTCTGGCCCAAGATTCTCTCGAGACGTGGCGCGAGCACGAAAAAGCGGCCACCCTTTTCGCAAAGCGGATGTTAGATTCCTCCACCAATCCTGGGGGATTGGATGAATTAGATTTTCCCAAGTTCCTTCAGAACCTAACCCCCAATCGCAATTGTACTTCCAACAAAGGTTTATTATTAACGACGCAGTTACCGGACGATCTGGCGAGGGCATGTTGGAGATTGTCCGATATATTAGAATACATCACATACGATGAACACGCGCAAACTTAATACCAAACGCCTAACGCGCAAGCTAGCGAACACATACTACAGCCCCCGCGGCTACTGGAAGGGACTCGCGGCCATCAAGAACCTCGCGGTGGCGACCAAGGTTTCAGAAAAAACTGTCAAGGAATGGCTCAAGAAGCAGGCCATCTGGCAGATCTATTTACCCGCGCCTCGCAGTATTCCGCATCCGAAATTCGACGTGCCGGTGCCGAACCAAGTTCACCAAGCGGATCTCCTGTTTCTCCCTCACGATCGCGTCGGTCGCAAGACGTACAAGTACGCACTGACAATCGTTGACGTAGCGAGTCGTTATAAGGGTGCTGAGCCGTTGGCCACTAAAGAGTCTAAGGAGGTGGCCGAGGCTCTTTCCCGAATATATTAGAGGAGTCCTCTCAAATGGCCGAATCTTCTCCAGGTCGATCCCGGCCGCGAGTTCATGGGCGCGGTCTCTCATCTATTGTCTAAGCACGACGTTTCTGTCAGACGCGGCCGCGTCAACATCCACCGGGACCAGGGGATCGTGGAGCGCTTCAATCGAACCCTGGCTGAGAGACTGTTCGGACACCAATACGCCAAAGAACTTGTAGACCCTCATTCGCGATCGACCGAGTGGGTGGCCAGACTGCCCGCCGTGGTCTCCGCACTGAACGGAGAGGTGACCAGATTGATAGGTAAGAAGCCTGTAGATGCTATCAAGTTTAAAAGGGTGACGAGCAAGCCCTCTGCCGTCTAGCGCGGGCGACCAGTTGGTTTAGAGGAGCAACGGCTTCCATCAGATATTGACGTCCGGTACCTCTATCATCCGGGAGAGCTCGAAGGTGGCAGCCGCCGCGCGACTGATCCCGTGTGGTCTCTCAATGTATATCATCTAGATCGATATATTACCAAACCTGATGAGCCCGTGCTCTACTATTTGGATGATGGGCCATCTCGAGGGTTTGTTCGCGAAGAACTTCTTATGGTGCCTTCTGACACCCAGCTACCCCCAGATCGTCAGAGTCTTTAGTATTCTTTCCTTTTTCAGAGTTCTTTTCTTTTCCTTTTTTACCTATCCTATAGGCTCGGTGTGTAACCCGTTTTCCATCACTCTCTTGTCGTAGTACGCCGATAACCCCAACTTCTCCTGCTTGTACGTCTTCATCACCCCGTTAATCATTCGGAATCCCCTGTTCTCCGCCATATCCCTACCCCCTTCGAGAGCACTCTTGTACCTTCCCCAAGTCAGATCGTTAGATCTCTTCGACATCCCCTTGGCCGAGTGCTTAGATTTTCCATCACCACTCACGTAGTAACACTTGCTACACAGAGCGATGGCTCTATCCCCTTCGAATTCCAGTTTGAACAGTCCTGGAGTTCTGTTGCTCCACACGTCCCACGCCAACCACTCGGTCTTCTCCTTATTGAACTTTCTCTTCATATTCTTTCTCACCACCGCCGCCAGCGTCTTCTCCGACAGCGCGAAGTACATGCTGTCAGTGTACATCTGTATCAGCTCGAAATCTCCGCGATCCACGTACTTGTCCAAGAAGTCGTAGTAGAACTCCAGCATCCGGAGCTTGGCCAACTGGTAGACCGCTATGCCACACTGAAATGGTCTGTTGATCACCACTCGAGTCTTCCTGCTCGATATCTCGTAAACCTCCCCAATCTCCTCCAGGTCTTCGAACCACGCCGACCTCAGTGCCCGGTCGACAGTCTTCTCATCTTTCGTATATGTGGTGTTCAGGTGTCTCTCTTGTGCCTCTATCAGCTTACCAAAACACGCGTTGCCAACCAGTTTGACTATCTCCGCCAACATCGCCTTGCTCTTATCGACGTCCCCCGTCCGTCTGGCAGCGGTGACCTCTTTAACGAACCATTCAAACGGTTTGCCGGGCGTGTAGTCTATCACCCTATGCACCGCCTTGACGATCAGACCGTGCTCCAGATACCACTTTAGCAGCGGGGAGTATATGATCATCTTCTTGGCGGACATTGCCCCCACGAGCTTTCTCTGTCCTTCGACTCTTTTCCTCCCAGTCCCGGTCAGGTAGTCCTTCATGTGCTGTGGAACCTCGTTCTCATCGACTTCTTGATTAACAAACAGCGGTGACATTTCCGAGAACTTGTCTCTCAACGTTTCCGGGACCTCTATATCCAACTCCGCAAATCCGAACCACTTTTCACTCCTGACCTTCCTCACGAAACAGTCTATATACGACTGTCTTTCCGGGTAGTCACACGTCCATATCGTCTCCTCCCCGCACGGCATGTCTTTCGACAGGGTAGACAGGTACAGCGCATTGGCGTCGTACCCCATCACCGCCTTGCACATCTTCTCCTCCCGACTACCTACCTGACCCCTGATCGTCGACCTGCCAGCCTCTGCGTATCTGGAGAACACTATTGACGGACCACCGACCAATCCCTGCTTCATCATCTCGTAAGTTTCAGACTTCGGCGACCACAGCTCAGGCGTGTCCGCCTTCCCATCGATCGACCCGCGGAGTAGGTACTGAAGGGAAACACCGGGCAGAGACACAGCATCATTGAGTATGTCCACGCCTCTTCCACTGTAGAACTCAGTCATTTTAGTCAGAGCCTCCAGGAACGGTCCTACATCTAAGTCGTTGTAGTGTTGCAACCATTCCTTGAACGTCTTCATCCCATTTTCTCGGAATACCTTCTTACACTCTTTCCACTCGGACAACGACAGTAGGAACTCACCCTTCAACTTCGAGTACCACTCGGGATAGTCGGGCAATCCCGGATGGTCGAGCTTGTCCAGCACTATCGAACCACTCATACGGGAAGTGAGACTTTACCGTTTTACAGTCGTACGCCTTAACCCACCGGTCGTACGTGGTGCCGGGTCCTAGATACTGGATGATGTCGAGAAATCTAAACTCCGGGGTAAACAGAAACATCGTCGTGCTGGCTCTCTTTCCGACCATCACCTTATTCACGGTGGCCGCCAACTTCTCTACAAAGTACTGCTTGATGAGGTTCAGGTCGTACCTGCTACAGTTGAACCCCACCACCGGGACTTGGTTAATCCAAGAGATAATCTTTGCTTGCTGAGACTTCGATAACATATCTATGTCGGCCGGCAGATACTTCTTCCTAACCCCCTCCCTGATTGCCTTGCCTCTCATCTGCAGCTCGGTCACGAACTTCTCGACTATCGTGTCGGGATTTCGTTCGCATATGTGTGTGATCCCTTCATGCATCGTATCCCCCAACGACACCGATATAGGAACGTGTTCGACCTCGAAGGTCAGGTCTTTGGTGGGTCGGGTGGTTTTTGACTTGTCGAGATACGCCTCGAAGTTGTAGACTATCTGGTGAGGGTACAGAGTCGTCGCCTCCTCGCGCGGTGGTGGTGGATAGTGGGGATTCCCCTCATTCAACCACTCACACTCCCACATCACCACCAGCTCGTAACCCTAATCTTGGCGTCTTGGATTTTCGTCCTCCTGTACAGCGATCTCGCGTGACCTCTCCTGCATTGCGTCGGACATCCGTGCCATTAACATCCGTGAAACTGAAACACGGTCTCGGTCTCGTGACAATAACCGTCGACCGGATCGCCAGCCACCTACCTCTCTCCACCGTGACCGCATCTCGCGTGATGTATGTGCTTTCCCACCCTCTCTTCTTCTCTATTCAACCATTGAATCGACCTCTCGCTCACTGACCCCTTGGGATAGAACGCCTTCTCGTAGGCCGACTTTGGTCTCTCTACCCTCTTACCTGGACATGTCACCACGGTCTTCCCACCCATGCAGGTGGTCGCGTGCCTGTGCATGTTACACGACTTTGTGAACCGTTGTTGACATCCGGTGCACCCGTACTCGTTCGTCATCTTGCGGAGGTTCGTTATGAGGAAAGAGTGACCTCCAAACATTCCTATCGTCATGATCTTCTCCCCAACCACGTCGTAATTTGCCGGAACCTTCATGAGGTACCACACTCCTTCGTCGGTGGGCTCGTAAACGCGAATGCCCATCTTGAAGTGCTCTTCGACCTTCTTAATATCTTCCAGGGGAATTCCCTTACTATCCGGTCCGTTATCGTGACCGAGATATTCGCGAGCCATAGCTCGTGCCTTCTCACAACATCTTCTGGTCTCCCTCCACGGTGGATGGCTATGCACCTAAACAGACACAAGTAGTCGTCGTACGTGTCGACGGAATACATTCCCTTTTTCTGTCTTAACCAGTCTGGGAGTTTTCCCGCTCCCATGAGAAATTGTTGAGCGTCGATGATCATCTTCACCTCGACCGATATCCAACGAACGAAGGTCCATTTTGTGTTTGGTCTATCAACTTTGTCGATGTCCATTCGACCTTTCTCTCTATCGGTTATCCAACTTTCCGCTTTGGAAATCTCGTTTATCCACGGACTGCCCTTTGATTGTTTGTGATAGATCATCGTTTCGTCGTTCTCGATGTTCCTAATACGATACGAGCACGAATACCTCAGATAACACGCCGTGGTCATCTCTGGGCGAATTTTATTCATTATGCGATTAGCGATCTCCCCATCTACCTCCCTCTCGAAAGTCCATACTATCTTCCTACTACCCCTATCAACAGTTTCCCTAACTTCGGCTTCTTCGGCGAGAATCCTGGGACCCTCCTCCACCAAAGCTCTGGCGATATCTCTCCTCATCTTAGGAGGTCTCCCCACCAACCCTTGATAAATCTTATTGTAGTACGCCTTGTATAGGGGTTTTCTACGTGCGCTGGGATCTTCTTTTACACGCTGCGCGTAAGCAGTGGCACGCAGGCTGGCCGTCGTCTCGTTCTCCAATTTCTCGGAGCGTTTTTCGGGGTCGGCGGACAGTCGTCCGGTCGAAACCGCACGCCGCAGCCTCTCCTCGTAGACGGTAATCACTTATCCTATCTGCTATATCTTTCTTGACTCTCAAACCTCTTAGGGAAATTCCCCAACTCTTAGCTTGCTCTCTCATTTGCTTTATGGTAGGCATTATACTGAGTATAACCAATAGATTTTTATCTTCAATAGGGTGTAAGTTTATATTTTATTTGTAATAAATGTATGACAGATTGTTGTAATATACTTACTATAACGTATGGATAACTTGTCTTTAATAGGGTATCAGTTTATATTTGTGACAGATTGCTGTAATATACGGAGTATAACTTATGGATTTCTTATCTTTAATAGGGTGTCAGTTGTTATTTTATTCGTAATAAATGTATGGCAGATTGTTGTATATATATACTGAGTATAACATAGGGATTCTTATCTCTAATAGGGTGTATCTTCTCATGTCATAAATATATGGTCTCGCGGTTGATGAAAAATATGGTCCATTTTTCTCATACATACCCGCCGAACAGTGGGGGGAAATCCAAGTAGTATATAAGAGTCACAAATGATACCACCATGCGGTGGGGGGCACCGCACGTTAGCCGGTGCCTTTCAGAGGGTGGTGGTATCATTGTGACTCTTATATACTACTGCTGCTATCACCTCATGTATGAACATTTTACTATTATGCTGCCCATCTTTCATTTTGGGCTAAGCTACCAATACAGATCAATAGTATTTATGATCGATACGTTCAATGTGGTGCTTCGTGATTTGTTTAAATGTTATTGATAAGTTTGATAATTTAGCAGGTTATTCCAATTAGTTATGCGGTTACAAACATACTTGTGTTTGATAATGCTGCAATGAACAAAGTCTGCCAAGTTGAGACATGTTTCAAGCATAAATACATGTGGCAATAAAGTGTTTTGTTTTATTTATCATTTCCCTGTGCAAATTTGACGTATATAGATGTAAGTTATTTTGCGATATTTCTCAAAATTTGGTGGCCTTGAATATCATTTTGCATAATATAATAAATAAAGCATGCATTAAATGTACTGCGTAGTTCAAGTGTCTTCAAATGATCCATATAAGAAATAAATTCAAATATAGTAATTAGGGTAAATGTTATATAATATTATCTTAATTTTCGAAATTTCTCGCAATTTGGTAGCATCTTGAATATCATTTTACATAACATAATATATAAAATATGTATTAAATCTAGTATATAGTTGGAATGTATCATAATATAATGCGGCAGGTGTAAATTGAATCCGCGAGGCCACACCTATGCCAAGCTGATTGGTTGAGTCCAATTTGACAGACATGGTAGAATAGATACTCTGTGCACATCAGGGTGCTTTCTACAGTTCCGAAAATCCAATATTGATGTGTTTGTTTTTATACATGGATGTATGTTATATTGCAGGACTAAAATTGTGTAACTTGAATGTCCACTCGCTTATTTTTCCGTAAATACTGTTCGAATACTAAAATATAACTAAATCACATATTTTGTTCGTTGACAGATAAAAAGAATTAAAAGTTTATATTCAATTTTCACATGTACATTAAATTCTTTAGTATTTATAATCTATTTTCCTAAAATGTTTGGACTTGATGTTAAAAACTAAAGATGTTTTCCAGAAGAAAATCGTTGTAGATGATGTGATGTCAAATGGGGATTATTGGAGAAATGGGGTTTGTGTGATTTGTGACTAGTGTAGGTCCTAATCAAATATAACACTCGTGTAGTCTAAATACGATCTGGATTGCATGTTAGTGTGTTTTATTGAAGGAATGCCGAAAAGTGCAGATCCTGTTCTGACTGCGAATGTACAGGCTGAACTGGATCTACACTGGTCGCAAACGCCCTATAAGCCCCGTGTTGTGTTTGGCTTATTGCACCTTCTCAGTCGCAGTGTACAGCGGATGTTGACGCAATCTTCAAACAACACTCCACCCCCCGTGGCAATTAGAGCGACTAATTTTCCCACTGCGGTCACCCCGGGCTTTCCTTAATTTACCCCATGTACAGTTTTGTTTCATTGTAAGTGGACAAGAATGACGTTATGACAGTTTGACCAGCATAGCACCAGATCATCTATGCACCTGACACCTCTGATAAGTGTCTACTCTGTTGCCCGTCTGATTTAGCATTATATATAAGTACTATCGGGGAAAACATAGATTGTAACCTGACGATGTAAATGTAAATAAATGTATATACAGACTGGTATCCTACCTCTGTTGAAAATTGCACAGTATGTCCATTTTGTCACCCACTGTCGCATTTCAGTATGTAGTTTGTAACTGTCATTCCTATATTTTTACAGTACAGTACAACCCCATATATTGTTGTCATACCGCAGATAAGTTTCTCGTCTTTTGATTGGCTAGCTTGTCTGGTCATATATATTATATGACATGCGAAGGCCGTCGGACATACAGGAATTTCGATTCCCCTCCGGCGCCTCGCGTCCAATGAAGACACATTTTGCAAGCGTCTACCGATTGCGAATTGTATTCCTCACTAAACACAATAAAACCCCGAATTGATCAATAAAAGTAACAAATTGTACACTCAAAACCAGTCTTTATTGTTTATTTTTCCATAAATATTCTTCACTCATCAAAATATGAGCGAAAAATGCCACAAACTGTCCCGTTTAGTGTTTTCAAATCTCAACACCCTAGGCTTCGTGACACGGCTATATTTATGTCATAAGCTATGGGTTCCACGCACGATAGAGCAGTGGAATATAAATTAAATTACACGATATAAAAAAACTGTCATAAAGTCGTTTTCGATGGATTTCTCACTCCATATTTAGTTTGTTTTCGTTTAATAAAAAAACAAAATGTTCATTTACGCCTTTATATTAAGACTGACGGTAGAAAATCGAATCTCGGATTATTTTTCTTCCTGAAAAAACGCGAAGCTCAAAAGAATGAGATGTTTATACGGCCAAATAACGGATTTGCGGTATGACAAATACGTTATTGTGATTCTACACAGGCTATATGGTGTAATATTGCCCGTCTGGAGGTATGTTCACCCTCGGCTATCGCTATCAGCCGAGTGTGAACATACCTCCAGACGGGCAATATTACACCATATAGCCTGTGTAGAATCACAATAACTTCAGTGGTCTAATAAACTTGATTTCTAAGTAGTCTGTTGAACTATTACGTGTAATAATTGTATAATGCATACATTTCGGAAGTTCTACTGATACGTCATATACCCACGTGACCGCAAAGGGAAATCACTGTGGTAAGCAAAATAATGGGAAGTTAGTCATGCAGTGACGGCTGGAAAAACTGGTTGTCCGGAATATGAAATCCGTAAAAGAACGGCACATACTGGTCGGATTACTGTAACATTTGTTTTATTTGATATATAAATGATGAATACATAAGCGTATCGCGAAAACAGAAGCTTGTTATATCTCCTTTAAGCTCCAGTGGGATTCATGGGGAGTTTTGATATGTTCTTACTAATGATATTTTGATCATTTTCTGAAAAATTCAGCTTTGGGTTATTTTTTTCCGGTCCACCTTAATAGGCCGTCAGCCAGAAATGGAAAATCGACTGCTTTTTATCATTAGAAACAACTGATATGGCAGTTTTGTATGTTTTCTGATGTGTTCATAACTATACAATGGAATAATGTTCAATTAAATAATATCTGCTAATTCATATGAAGAATTGTGCACGTTTTGTTACCCCACCCACTGAATTTCACCTACCTTAATAACTCCATAAAAATATGGTACTTTTGTATTTTCAATGGTACCTAGTAGTGTTCATTAGACATGTTAATTGCATATATGCCGATTATCTGATGTCTGCAGTCTATGATACAATGTCAAAAACAAAATAGTTTTCACCATTCCCCACCCACACATTTTACAATGGGTATTTTACATGTAATGAATTTCATTTATGTTATGCACTGTCACTTACTTATAAATTGTTTAAATGCATATGCAACTACTTAGGCACTACTGATAGCTATCCATGCACACTTCAGATACAGTGTGTCCGAGTGTTCGTCCGTCTGTCCGTCCGCTTTGCATTTACTTAGTCGGATAACAACTACGCTATATGCCTCATTATGCAAATCTCTCTCGGTGTTTATTAATTGGATCAATAGTAATTGTACTTACTAGTGTTTGTAATATATAGTGAATGCCCATATTCTGATTGCATAATGTCTACAACAGATGATGCAATATTAAAACAAAGTAGTTTTAACTATATATTCCCCACCCATTGACTGTACAATTACCATTTTACATGTAATAATGTTTCTAAATTTATAAGCGGCCAGATACTTATGAAAGGTTCATATGAACGTGTAGCTACTAACACCTGTATATGTGGATGTGACTGGAGAACTGGGGCTTATGGGTTTTGTGACCAGTGTAGATCCAGATCAGCCTGTGTATCCGCACAGTCTGATCAGGATCTGCACTGTACGCCATTCCATCAGTGAAACACCCATCATGCTTCTAACAAGCATACTATCGTTATCTGGGTACAGGAGTGCGCTATTTTATCGGGAGCCACATTGGTCGCAAATCCCATAAGCCCCATTTCTCCAGTCACAGCCACATATTAGTTATCCACATACATTTCAGATACAGAATGAATGTCTGTTCGTCTCTCTATATGTCCATTTCATATGTATACAACCATGACAATTATCATGTTTACAATGAAGTGTATTCCAACCTGAACGTCTCTGATACATATAATTATTACTCTCAGCTGTTGACAGACCTTTACACACAATTAAGTAAAATAGATATAATTATTACTGTAAATAGTATAGGTCGTAGGTACTAATTTGCAAATTTGATATAGAAAACATACCTTTGAATGGATGATTTGTAGCACATATCACTCTATGTATGACACAGTAAATACTAAAATACAGAACATTAAATAAAACGAGCAAGCTCAGCTGGAGTAAAACAGGACACATATATTGTTATACACTTTCAAGATGACAGCCAGCAAGTAAATGAGTTTGTGTGACATAAAAATAAAAATATGTAGTAGAACCGATGAAACTGAGATATATCCCGGTTCCACATAATGTACACACTATTTATCGTGCATTCCAAAAATATATTCCCTCAACACATTCTGAGTCATCAGCAGGAACAGGATTCAAATGTGTAGTTAGCACCTGTACTTATAAAATTATGTATATAGTAAATATGTATAACTTGTATGACTACAGAAATACACTATGTGTCATACGAGAACATGTGTGTTCCAATGTGTATGCCCGTCATCCATTACCAGTGTAAGTGCACACCAGTGCATGCATCATGGCCATAATACATGCAGGTATATTTGTCCATCTGTCTTATTTGAGAGGCATCCATGACGATATTGTATTTGTGTAAGTGATACGTTGTAAGTAAATAGTTAACCATGATTTCATAATAGTGACATTTGATAACCAGGAAGGTTGATATACTATTTGATAATTTTAATATAAACAAACACATTGAAGGTGCATGATCTTTGTAAAACCATGCATATGCTCTTCAACTATATCCACTATATTCATATAGATGTTATGTACACATACATACAGTATTTTGTCCAATATGTTTGGACATTCGGTGTTCTTAATTATAACACAAGTGTTATTCTACACATGTTGTGTCAAATTACCAAAAACCAAAAAGGATGTAGGTTTGTAATCAACTTGTTATAATTCCGATTGGAATATACCTGCATAACATTCGGCTACCAGCATCATTACAGATTTCAAATATACAAGTACATCGCTTACATGTTGTTATGATTTAGGGCGTATTATTGACGAACTAAACACATTAAAGGTACATGCCCACGCAGTAGGCACAAAATGTTCTTTATTTGAATTAAATAAGTGTATAATTATGTCACTATTCCACTAGTTCTAAAAATTACGAGTGCCCGCTATACAAATATAATCATTTATTAATTATCAATTTACTGTTAGCGACGCGCGGCGGTAACAGTCTATTTTGATAATGTACGGGGACGACGACTTTCACACCACGGCTTGCGGTGCGCATGCGCAGTATACTACGCGCACCAGTAGGCTTCCCAATATGTAAACAAGAATATCAACATGTCGAAACGTCCAGGACGGAAATTGTATGAAACGGCGTCGGCCAAAAAAAAAAGCGAAATGTCTGAGGGACAGGCAGTACAGAGAGAGAGTGGTTAACATTGGCGACCAGATCACCAAATGGAAAGAGTTACAGTGTACGTGGAGATTTCGATTTGGACTCGAACAGAGATTTTTCTTCGCAACTTCCGATACTTCACTGCGCATGTCAAAGATGTGATATGATTGACCGTGTCACGTGACGCGTGTTGGTAAAAATAGCACGAGGTCGGAAAATACCCTTTCTGGTCACGGCATATAAAATGCGATTTAACACCAAAATTAACACGCGCCGTAATTAAAAATAACTCGTTAGTGGGTAGACAAATGGCTCATATAAGGCATGACAGAAAATGAAAAGTAGTAGTACAGTGTAACCTGCTGCGTGGGCATGTACCTTTAACTCTTCTAGCTTTATCAAGTGCAAATGGCGTGAACTGACCCCAGGGGAGACCACCGTGATTCGTCAATAGAACATGAGTATTGGCACGGTGTTTGGTGTTCGTGGTATCACAACATCTCCCTTCATTGAAATAAGACGGTTGGCTAAATAGTATACAACTACAAAATGTTACCTTTAGGTATCACTAAGACTTAGTGTGACCGACAGTTTATAAATGTGAAGTTGCACGTTCAACGTAAGTATAGTATGAATTACAGTGTATATATAGCACTTGGGTGCATACAATATCACATTTCTTCAATGAGTCTTTTTGGTTTCGAAACCGCTCGACTGGATCTTCGCTCGACTGTTACCGGATTTGGTCGCAATTCAGGAATCGGTTCGTCATCATCGGCCTCTTCATAAACCGACATGTCGTCGCCCAGATCAAGCGTAGGGTCGTTGTACGAGGCGCCAAGTGGGACATGGCTCAATTTTGTCAACAAAATTCATTTTTGTGCCACAAAATTCAATTCTGTGTCACAAAATTCACTTTTGTGCCACAGAATTCAATTCAATTCTGTGCCGCAGAATTCAATTCTGTGTCACAAAATTCAATTCTGTGTCACAAAATTCACTTTTGTGCCACAAAATTCAATTATGTTAACAAAATTCAATTCTGTGTCACAAAATTCAATTCTGTGCCACAGAATTCAATTCTGTGTCACAAAATTCAATTCTGTGCCACAAAATTCAATTCTGTCAATTCTGCACACGCATGTAAGAAGGACTACCATTGGTCAGAAACTGCACTGGAGAAATGGGTCACGGTCGCCGATCTACACATCTACCACTATCTCCAAACAGTCAAACGTTGACAAACCCATTCGTATTTAAACTCATTTGCGTTATAATTGTACACATAATTCATGTACATGTAGATCTCCCGCGAGTACTGACGTCATTTACAGTGTATCGCAAGGTACATCTGCCCCAGTTAAATCAATAATACACGCGCTGTGGCCTGTGTTCTGACTGCTGTCTGTGTTTATAAACATAATGTGTGTATTGGGCCATTTGAGGAAACCATTTGTAGTATTTGTGTAGATACCATGGATACTAAGATGGTGTATACTGTAAATAATGCATGTAGACACATATTTGCGAACACGTAACTTCGCAACTAGTAGATACAGATCCAATACCATTTGTTTCACAAGGTTAGATCTACTGTTAGAATACGACGTCATCTAATGTCATTTTCGAGCATAAAACGTTACCTGATAAATAGAATACCAGGCTAGTGTATTTTAATATCAAGTTTATCAGGCTCGGCTCGGAAACGGTAGGAATTCCTCGGCAAGCCTCGGAATTCCTACGCGTTTCCTAGCCTTGCCTGATAAACTTGATATCTAAATACACTAGCCTGGTATTCTCTATATATGGGCATACTCTCAGGTCTAGCTATGACCGGCTACTTTATGTTTGACCCTGTTTACATAATTGAGGGAAAATTCTGAATATTTTTCTTATTTCTCCTTCAAAGTATATATGCATATATGGTGTGACCACTCATTTGTAATCATAATATAACCAAAATAACTGTCCATAAAGAAGTATAATATTGATATATTGGGAGTAGTAGTAAGGGAGTCAAAATGATACCACCTACCGTGATATCATTTATAACCCTTTATAATACCCCCACCACCCCCGAAAATCAAAAAATTGGTTAACGAGGAAAATTGGGTCTCCCGACAGCAAATCTATGAATTTTTTGAGAAAATAATTGACTTTTGAAAGTATATATTGGTGTCATAAATACATCATGTTTTTTTTCACGTCCAATTGAACAGAAAAAACAAGTACCAATATTATTAGAGAAAATGGATAATACAATACAATTTGAATTGAAAATTTTTAATGACTGTGTTGAAGAAGTTTACGAAGCTTACGGGGGTTATAATCCTGTATATAAATTCTATAAAATGAGAACACTAGGCGATATCGAATATATGAAATACCAGCGTAATTTATTACGCTCCGATAAAAAACGTTACATTTACAATAATTATACCGGCAATTATGTCAACTATACAAGAGGCAAATACGAACATTAAGACAGATAATGCGTATCGGATATGAAATAGGCTAAGTATTATACAAAATTTTTAAAACCCAACGATTCGTTTACGAACGTACATTTCTACGATATCGCTTATAAATTTTATATGTAATCACAACACCAAGCAGACGACAATGTTTCACTTACACGTGTTATAAACATGCAAAATTATGTGTCCTACCTTACACGTATATTAAGTGTCCATTTTATAGAGAGATTACACGATTACGTCTTCCGGGATGAAACATAAACACACTATAATATATACTACACACACGTGGGCGTGTATTACACAACCCACTATCGATATTCCGGAAGTATTTCTTACATTGTGATTGGTTGGCATGTTTTTTTTTTTTTTTATTTTACTTTTAATAATTTAGAACGTTATAACCTATATTATTAAATAAAAAAACGAACTTATTATAAAAAGCAAAAAATAAAAAAAAAGAGTAAATATTGGTATTGCACAACACGGTTTTAGCTTAATATATGTAAAATTAACAACAATACTTTGTCTTGGGGGACGCCCCTTGACGAAAAATGAGCGCTCAGTGCACCCGTGCTGATACTTCCAAGGTTGCCTAGACTTTCGACACTAATTACTAGATCAGCCGAGAGATGGGGGTGTGCAGTACGGGTAGCTACACCTCGCTAAGCCAAACAGAAAAGAACGAATGAATGAATAAATGAAAGAGAGTGGCTTAGCGAGGTGGACCCAGAAGGGTTTTGCTGGCGCAGGTTCGAGCCTCGGTGTGACCCAACTTTTTTTCTTTTTTTATAATTTTCCTAAAAATTAATTAATAAATTGTTTACTGCACCAATATAATTATTTAATAAAAATATTAATTTCTTCCGACTTTATCTCCAAGTTTTTCCCTAAATTTATCCCAATCAGTACACTCAATTTTGGGCATGGTGGCGCGCGCCTTGATTCTTATATCATTTTTTAATTGTTCATATCTCCCTATTTCTTCCACCACGGATTCAAACTCTAAATTTGATATTTTCTTATCGGCCAACGCTTTGGACACCATAACGTCGATGGTATTTTTCTTCGACCTGGCAAGAACAGATATTCTATCATGTTTTCTACATTTTCTCTCGAGTTTTCCACCCGACGCCCTAATTACCATACACAACAACCCAGAAACGGCCGACACCGCACATAGAATCCCCGCTACGGGAACTGTTATAATGGTGGATATAGTTGCAGCTGTCCCCGCCCCACACAACACAGAAACACTCGCCAGAGCCGTGCTAGATACTTCAGCCATGTTCACCGCGTGCCTATATTTTTTAGCGTTTCTTTTTCTATTTGTATATTCTCTAACTAAAATATCCTGCATAGCGACGATATTATTCAACCTAAAATCTGAACTTCTTTCGTTAATTGTACACAGTGTTGATGGAGTGGTATTGACAATTGGAAGCGTTGATTCGTTCATATTTAAATTTTTACAAATTTATTTCAATATATTAGTATTTACAAAATAAGTTCAATTAACAACGAGACAATAGTGGAAGAACTCTCTTGGTCACCGAATTTCGTAACAAATCTACTACAATATTTATCGCGACCGCGCCCACAGGTTTACCACTACCATTAACCGAGCAGACCGCCATTTGGATAACTTCACCCGCGGCTGTCATAGTGTATCCCCCACATTTATTACTCGCTTTGGCACCGAACGAATATTCATAGTGCCCCTCAACCAATGGGCCCCGCTTCTCAGCCCAAACTGTGATGGCACGTTTTAGCGTTTTCATTGTTCGCACTATTCCGGCAAGCGCACTGTTTGCGTTATATGCCTCAGTACGAATATTATAGGGCCTCCTCAAGAGCTTTGGTCGCGGCTATACGATCATGTTTCAGTTTATCGGAAACGGAAATTCGGTTATCTTTCCGTCTAGTTCGGTAAGTGCCGCTTCTCTACTGAGAGAGTCCTCTAAGCGCAACGCATCATAAGACCTCCGTAATGGTCGCTGGTGGCCTTTTAGGGCTTTCTGAACACCCGACCGGGCCTCTTTTTGAAATTCGGTTATTTTCCCGTCTAGTTCGGCAACCGCCTCTTCTCTGATGAGAGAGTCCTCTGAGCGCAACACCTCATAAGCCTTCGCAAGGGCTGCCTGGTGGTCTTCTCGGGCTTTTCTCAACACCCGACCGGGCCTCTTTTTGAAATTCGGTTATTTTTCCATCTAGTTCACCAACCGCCGCCTTCTTCTGATGAGAGAGTCCTCTGAGCGCAACACCCTATAAACCTCCGTAAGGTCCGCCTGGTGGTCTTCTCGGGCTTTCTCAATACCCGTTCGTACCCCCACCCCCCTCAACACCCAACCGGGCCTCTTTTCGAAATTTGGTTATTTTTTCGTCTAGTTCGGTAAGTGCCGCTTCTCTGTTGAGAGAGTCCTCTGAGCGCAACGCCCCATAAGCCTCCGCAATGGCCTCCTTGTGGTCTTCTCGGACCCCCTCAACCCCCGACCTGGTCTCTTTCAGAAATTCGGCTATTTTCCCGTCTAGTTCAGTAAGTGTAGCTTCTTTGCTGAGAGAGTCCTCTAAGCGCAACGCATCATAAGCCTCCGCAAGGGCCTCCGCAAGGTTCGACTGGTGGTCTTCTCGGACTTTATCAATACCCGACCGGGTCTCTTTTCGAAATTCGGTTATTTTGCCGTCTAGTTCAACAACCGCCGCTTCTTTGCTGAGAGAGTCTTCTAAGCGTAACAGCCTATAAGCCTCCGTAAGGTCCGCCTGGTGGTCTTCTCGGGTTTTCTCAATACCCGACGTGGCCTCTTTTCGAAATTTGTTATTTTTTTATCTAGTTCGGTAAATGCCGCATCTCTAATGAGAGAGTCCTCTAAGCGCAACGTAAGGGCCGCCTGGCGGTCTGCTCGGACTTTATCAATATCCGACCTGCTCTCTTTTCGAAATTTGGTTATTTTTTTACCTAGTTCGTTTAGTTCCGTTTCTCTGATGAGAGAGTCCTCTGAGCGCAACACCTTATAAGCCGCCTGATCTTTCTCAATTATTTGTGCAGTCGCCGTCAGCACTTCTACTCTAACATCTGAGATACTCCTGTGAATCCCGTTTGTGACCTTCGATATGGTTTTATTGATCAGGGCCTTGGTTTTTCCAGTAGTTAAAAAGTCGCCCTCTGTCGGGATGAATCCCCCTTCTGCCGGTTCCAAATTCTTTGAATTTGTCACCCAATCGGAAGAACTACCTGGTCCGTATATACTCATAATAAAATTAATTATAATATTGGGCACCTATACTCAATTAGAAATTTCGAGAACTACCGAAATCGGGTCATCGTTTTTCAACTTTCTCGCTTGATCATCGAGAATAGAGACCGTAAATTCGTGGATATGTCCCGATTCCAAAACTTTCATCTCGGGGTGTGGGAAGTCTAAGGTCACAGTCTCACCATAGAAACAGTCGCTGGCTTGCACGGTTTTCAGTAATGTGCTGGGAGTGCCGTCTACCGTGTTGTACGATGTGTTCACCCGATCCAGGTGCACCCTGAGAGTTTTCGTTAAGGCGAAGTCCACCGGGTTATCACCGACGTACTCACCCGGGGTAAACACTCCTTTGTTTGAGGAGTATGTCTCTCTAAAACCGAGTTGAATACCCAACCCCGGGGAGACCACTACCTTATTATCAGTGCTGATGGTCATTGTTGCGAGCCCGGTAGCATTCGATACTGTGAGGTTGATTATACCGTCAAGCTCTGAGTTGACAAAATCTTTGAGCTGTCTTATTCCCTACAGTCCGTGAAGCAGCTTTACACCGAATTGTTGTCCATCCTTCACATAGTAAAACCCTTCGCTCTTCCCCACATTCTGCCACCCGACCGTGAAGGTGATTGATCTGAGGCCCACCCGGCGTTTTCCGCAGCAGTTGTCGATTGATTTTTGAAGTTCACAACTCCCTTTTTGAACATTAGTGAACATAATAATATCTTTCAATGGATACAAAAGCATTTAGCTTTAACTCTAATGCAAAGTACGCGGTCGGAGGTAAATACACGCAAAGAGACGTTGTTAACCGCCTTGTACACCCAACCGTAACGGTTAGACCGGACAGTGGATTTGCCACCAATTTCCCTAACACGTTTGAGAAATATAGGCTGCCCAAGATTACTACGATGGAGGCGGTAAACGGGTGGAAAGCAACACCGATGCAGTTTTGGCAGAACCAGCTAAATTTTGCTGTATGGTGCGCAACAGCCGGGTGTGGAGTTTCACATAAAGAAAATCTAACATCCAAGAATATCATGCTCCGAAATGTCTACAACTTTCACACGTATTATACTATTAGAAGGATTCTCAAAGAACTAGGTATTTCTCTACCTCAAGACGACGCCTGGGATCCCATTTCCAACGCATACGACCGTATGGCGTTTGAAAGACTGTGTAACGAATTTAACGTTCCAAAAGACGCGGACTGGAGGCAGAAAGCATTTCCTACCACCATCGGCCTCGGGGACGTTCTCATTCGGGGCCAGTCCGGGAATTGGACGCAGACTGATTTTAGACACGATTACTCCGGTGACCACATCGTCAGTCGGAACGCCGGGAATTTTGACCCCGCGACTATGACTTTCGGGCCAGAAGTGTCTGGAGGTCGGCACTGTGGCGTGTTTTCTTGTAAAATGTTACCTCCGAAACGGGCTCACGTCGATTACATACAGCAGGCTGCTGAGGTTCAGAACGCGTGGACCACATTTATGTTAGATAAGGGTCTAGGGTTCACGCAGGCCGGGGTTACTCGCGTCAACGAATCTATTCGCACGTACGTACGTCTGGGCCATCCTCGGCGCACAGAAGCAAACTCGCAGTTCTATACTGGGCACGGGAACGGCGTTTGACGCGCAAAAACAGTTCTTGGCACTTGTTGAGGACGCCATCTCAGCTAAGGTGGACCTGGAGAAGGCGATCCAGAATTATCAAGACGTTTTGCAGACTGCCAGCACCCCAGTGGACTATGTATTTGGAATAGGTCTTTATATGGCGCCGAGCAATATGATACTACGAGACGACCCGATTGACGGTTACAATAATAAAATCTTAATCGCCACCGCCAATAAAAAAATCGGTCACAACGGTAACGTGAACACGGATATCATCAAGCGCACCCCCAACATGATCGGGAACGGAGTTGTAAATTCAAATAAATTTGAAAAAGATTTCATAAAACCCCCAAAACACAAAATGGATACACCTCCCTCAACACAATCGAACCCAGTACCCCCAATTCGTAAATTGGATGCACCATCAAGTTCCATCAACAATGTTGAAACACCAATCGAGATTGGAAGCACAACACACGAGGAGGAGAAATTAGGGCTCGTCGTCGCCCTCGTGGCGATCGGATTATTTACGCTTTGGTTTTAGGAACTCTCTCGGCGAAGAATAGTAGGAGACCGGCGATTGCCACGATTAAAGCCCAAGTATTTTTGGCTAGCCATCCGGCCGTTTTTGATAATATAGATAGCAAGTAAGAAAACGATACTTCCGATCAGTCCAGGTAGTGCGGCAGCCGCCTTTTCGGCTAATTTAGCCAGGAGACTGGCGAGGGCTTTTAGTTGTTTTTTTATCCACTCCTTGGCTCCGCCGGATGGCGCGGGTGGTGGTGGTGTGGGTGCTGGCGCAGGTGGCGCGCCGCACCACCAGTGAAAGCTAGAACTATGGTCGATATAGTCATGCTGATAGCAACGAGGATGCTTGCTATCGTGATGCCCTGTTCTCTGAACAGAGTGCGAAGACGCTCACCGAGTGTCGTCTCCTCGTGCAGGACCCTCGAGATTGTTTCGCGGATCCGACTTATTTGGTTGCGGAGAGCTTCACGGTTAGTCGAGGCGGCCTCCAAAC
The DNA here is from genome assembly GCA_029237695.1 of Conchocele bisecta. NCBI lineage: Eukaryota > Metazoa > Mollusca > Bivalvia > Lucinida > Thyasiridae > Conchocele > Conchocele bisecta. Next base: position 159,651,727 of record CM055266.1, read on the forward strand.
GAGCTGCTCTTTCATCACGCAACGACTGTAGGCGTTCGGTGATCCGCTCGGTAGATTCTATATCGACACCGGCTTCCTCCAGTTTTCTTTCTTCTAGCGCGATATGTTCATCCAGCGACGAGAGTTTGAGAGTTTGGAGAGGTTAAGGACCAGTTCACCCCGTACCATTTGCATAACCTTATCGAGGCCCCGGAGTTCGAGAAGAGGTAACAGTGGGTCATCGTTAGACAGGTCGATTTCGCTGAACGTGATCTCCATCGTGTTAATAGCGTCGGTGGCTACTCGAGGGAGTTCGTTGAGCTCAACAAAAGTTTCTATATCGGCGGCCGTTTTCGCCATCGTTTCGTCGGTAGACTGTAGGGCCTCTACAGCGCGGGTCGGCATAATTGTTTTACCACGCGTCCAATCTGGAAATCCTAGTTCGCTCCTTATGAGTTGGCCACCGCCCCGGTTTCTGGCAATGGTGTTTAGCGATAGGGGTTTACCGGTCATCGTGTTGACGATCGGGACATTTGATGCTTTTAGTCGCAATCTACCGTTCAGATCAAATTCGAACTTGGAGTAGTCGCGACCGACAGACGGGACCAGACCTTTTTCTGCCAAACTGTTGTAGTAGTCGTTTACAGCTCCCTCGAGTAATTCCCGACTTTGACCAACGCTGCTTGTAGCGCCACCTAATTCCCCAATTGGATTGGAACTGGAGGCTGTATCAAGGGCGTTTCGTCATTATAATCATCTATGTCATCATCATCCGCATCGACGTAATCGTCTCTGCCGATTTCATACATGTCATTATCGTAATCAGCCATATTTATAATTTCTTAAAATTAATTATGTATTAAAGACAAAACCATACGGGTTTAATATAGATTCACTAAATTATGTCTTCGAGTCAATACGGTCGCAAACTCAATCCATACCGCAGACTGCGTGAGCCCCTCGGGGCAAAAGGCGTGAGACAGAGTGTCGTTATTACGAACAACCCATCGACGATCGACCAGAACCAGCAGCTGTTAGTCCGCTTCCCCAACCTCGGAGCTAACGACGTCATTGTGCCGGGGACTGTTCGCCTCGCTTTCACTATTTCGCTGTCGTCGACGGACGAGGACCGAACCGTCGTTCAGAACCTGGGTCGCGCCATAGTCAAGAAGACCATGATAAAGATTTCTGGTAATGAGGTGATGTCGATCGACGACAGCGACGTCTACCATTGTTATCAGGACCTATGGAAGACGGCGCAAGAGCTCGAAAACGCTGTCTATCAGGGTATTGACACCAGCAAAAATAAGAACGTAACCAGACTTAGAATCGGGGCTGCTAACAAGGCAGATAACAACGCGAGCGACAATGCGGTCGCGGGCGCTTACGGCAACCGCTTCTACATCCCGCTCGACTTTGAGTTGCTGGAGAGTCACATGCCCTACTATCAGAGCGCTTTGGCTGACCGCCTCGAATACGAACTAACGTTCAACGACTACGGCCGAGGTCTCATAGCCAGCGAAATGTTATCGACGTATACGATCGATAATGTTTCGCTGGAGTACGACATGGTCACGATGCCCGAACTCGCGCGATTGATCAGAACCCAGTACGCCGGGCGCGTTGCCATACTTTACGAACGAGTTCTTCGCCATCGCAAGATGACGAAAGACAAAGGCGACACATTGTGGAATATTAATGTCAACGTAACCGCCCGCTCGATGAAAGGTATACTGATGTTGTTCGAGGATGCTCGGTTCGCGTTTCGGTGCTAGAAAAACCGACAAATTCTATAACCCCAAAATCACGAAGGTAGAGGTGACGATCGAGGGAGTACCCAATCAACTCTACAGCGCGGGTCTTCGCGCGCACCAGCAGTGGGACGAAGTAAGAAAGCAGTTTGATGCCGGCTCTAAGCGCTCTCCGGATGTTGCGGCAGTTGCCAAAGACCTGCATCTCTCGGCCGTCTCCCTCGCGGAGTTCCTGAATACCAAATACGCATTATGGCTAGACATGCGAGCCAGCGACGACGACCAAATACACGGCAGCGGACGCCAAGTTGAGAACGCTAGCGAGGGTGTGACGATCCAGATAACCAAAGAGGCGGACGGAGCCGGGCCATTGAACGTGTACTTATATATAATTACAGACGCACAACTCAACATCGAAGATGGCCGATACGTCTCAGCACTCTATTGATTTAATAAAAAAATCATCTAACGATTTATTAATTAATAAATTTGATAATTCTAAAGAATTAATTAAGAAAATTAACAATCAATACCAATTCACGATTGGAGATGCCCACTCTGCCATAATATGTGGGCAGACAGGATGCGGAAAAAAAAAAAAAAAAACGGTTTTCATCCTAGACTTGCTCGAGGGCTCCTACCGCGATGCCTTTCGTCATATTGTGATCCTGTGTCCCACTGTGCGGCACAACGATACTTATCAGCGGCGCCCGTGGATATGGACCGACCCAGAGGTATACGTTATTGACCCCGGTGATAGGCTTCACGCTTGGTTGCGTGGTTTATACCAAAAATTCCAGGGTGAGCCCACCCTATACGTGATTGACGATTGCTCGGCCAAGGCGGCGATGACCAAAAAGAAGGACATGCTCTCCGAGCTCGCATTTTCTGGCCGCCATGCTAGGCAAAGCGTATGGATATCCACTCAAAAGTACAACGCCGTCCTCAAGGATCTGCGCTAGCAAACGAAATGGGTCGCCCTCTTTCACTGCAAGGACCGAGACTCATTCGATGACTGTCTTCGAGAGAATGACGTTATCCCAACGCGCGAGGAGCGCCTGGAGGTTCGACAGATGCTTTCGGAAACTAAGCACGCCAAGCTTTTGCTAAAGACTGATCAACCAACTACTTACGAAGTTATCAATTAATTTTATAATTAATTAGCAATTACTGAACAAATGCTGAACAATGCTGAACAATGCTTAGCAATTGCTGAACAATGCTGAACAATGCTGAACAAATGCTTAACAAATGTTGAACAAATGCTGAACAATGGTTAACAATGTTAACAATTTGGTGCTCCGCTGCGAGCTTTGTTGCGAGCATAATGGTGATCATAAGTATCGGGTGGTGCGCTTGGCAATATGTTAAAGTAATGAGACTTGTTAGAATAGTTAAATTAATTTAATTTTAAGAAAAATGAACTGCGACGAACTTCTCGATCAGCTAATAGAAGAAACCTCAACTCCGACTGCCAACACAGATAATGATCCGACAGAGCAATCGGAATCAACTCCAACGGCGGTTGGTATTGGGTTGAGTGCAACGACTCCGAATGAAAATGAAAATGCGGCGCGACGAGAGCGGCTAGCTGCGCTGGTTGCTGGGGGACAATCGGAGCATTATCTCGGTAGGCGTCTCTCAGTTTTTCAGGTGGATAAGATGTCAGATGCGGAGATCGATAAAATGTATGCGCGATACGAATCCAAATTGGGAGACGGAGATGACAAAAACTCTCGGATCGGCGGCTATTCATTTGTACGCAACCGCCGTTAGTATATTCTCCCTATACCAAACACCGCGGGATTGATTGACGATCTAGAGACTGACCCTTTTATAGGTCACACTCTTAGAACAGCCTGCTGCTCAATTTATCACAAGTTTGGAATGTACTTAGCTCCGCTGACAACCGCGTTGACCACGGGTAAACACTGTCAATTTGGACATATATGCCCACGAACTATAAGCCCTAATATTATAAATGATGACACAAGACACACCCGCGAGAGTGACGGAGTTGAACCCGATTGCTCCAACCGAATCGAACCCGAGTGTTACTCCGCCACTGGATGACATACCGCATATAAAAAATCCCAAAAGACAGGCAGCTGGGCGGGCGGCGGCTGTCACCAGAAAAGTTAAACAAGATAAAATACTCGCCGAGCTTCGAGAGGCTAAACAGTCGTTGCAATCGGGGACGGAGACAGCAAAACATCTGAAGACAGAGTTGAGTACACCCCAATTCACGAATTGGAAGCACACTCAACACCCAATCGAGGTTGAGCGAATCCGATTGAACCCAAATTCGTGAATTGGAGTTGGGTTGTTGGTGGTGGTCTGGCAGTTGTTGGTGCCCTGTGCGTGTGGAAATACCCCATATTATCGGAAAAACAACCAGCCAGTGTTCAGAAGAAAGTTACGAAACACCAATCGCGATTGGATGCGCCCCATTTAAACATTGATCGCGACCCCTTTTATATGCAATAATTATAATGGCTGAACAAGACGGTAAAATGTTAGTGAATGCGCTTTATCACGCCGTGGTGATATCGGGTTTCAGTATCGGGTATGCTCGACTATCAAAGATGGCCCTAGGAGGATCCGCTCCCAAATTTGACTTTACTGTGAGAGACGTAGGGCTCGCGACCTTAGATGTAGCGGCCGAGTTGGACCCGAGATTATCTAGTTAAAGCTGGAATTCTACCAGTTAATATATGGAAATAAATGGCTTCAATCGCAGTAATAGTAGGTGGTGCGCTCGTAAACGCATTGGCGTTCAGCGGTAGCAACTTTATATTCTCTAAAATGAAAAACTCGAACGTGGATGAGGAGCGTAAGCGTCACGATTTAGCTGTAGAACAACTCAATAGCGCAAAGGAAGCGTGGTCGAAAAAACGAACCGCCCATCTGGACTGGGTCAATGAAGAGCTTCGCCGCGAAAATCACGCCGCACAAACTTTTCAGAACGTTGAAGAAGCCAACCGCGAGTACGCGCTGGCATATCCGCAGAAAAGTCTCGCGCCGCTGGATCGCGAGCCCCAACTTTCAGATTTCTATGTACCGTCAGAGCCCCAAAAAGACCGCGAGATCGCGTTCATCGTCGTGGGAATGGGTGTGGTGGGGCTCGTCGGCTACTATATTCAATCGAGATTTTAAATTAATTATAATAATTTTTTTTATAAATATATATATATAGAACGATGTCAGTTGACGAACTTTATTTTGCTATGATTGATGTAGGCTACACTGCCCTTAAACACCGCATAGCTGGTGCAAAGGGTATGATTCGTCTGGCCCGAGATTCTCTCGAGACGTGGCGGGAGGACGAAAATGCGGCCACCCTTTTCGCAAAGCGGATGTTAGATTCCTCCACCAATCCTGGGGGATTAGATTTTCCCAACTTCCTTCAGAACTTAACCCCCAAGCGCGATTGTACTTCCAACAAAGGTTTATTATTATCGACGCAGTTACCAGACGATCTGGCGAGGGAATGTTGGAGATTGTCCGATACATTAGAATACATCGCATACGATGAACATGCGCAAACTTAATACCAAACTATCGGTTCGCCTAACGCGCAAGCTAGCGAACGTGTACTATAGCCCCCGCGGCTACTGGAAGGGACTCGCTGCCATCAAGAACCTCGCGGCGGCGACCAAGGTTTCAGAAAACGCTGTCAAGGAATGGCTCAAGAAGCAGGCCATCTGGCAGATCTATTTACCCGCGCCTCACAATATTCCGCGCCCGAAATTCGACGTGCCGGTGCCGAACCAAGTTCACCAAGCGGATCTCCTGTTTCTCCCTCACGATCGCGTCGGTCGTAAGACGTACAAGTACGCGCTGACAGTCGTTGATGTAGCGAGTCGTTATAAGGGAGCTGAGCCGTTGGCCACTAAAGAGTCTAAGGAGGTGGCCGAGGCTCTCTCCCGAATATATAAGAGGAGTCCTCTCAAATGGCCGAATCTTCTCCAGGTCGATCCCGGCCGCGAGTTCATGGGCGCGGTCTCTCATCTATTGTCTAATCACGAAGTTTCTGTCAGACGCGGCCGCGTCAACATCCACCGGGACCAGGGGATCGTGGAGCGCTTCAATCGAACCCTGGCTGAGAGACTGTTCGGACAGCAATACGCCAAAGAACTTGTAGACCCTCATTCGCGATCGACCGAGTGGGTGGCCAGACTGCCCGCCGTGGTCTCCGCACTGAACGGAGAGGTGACCAGATTGATAGGTAAGAAGCCCGTAGATGCTATCAAGTTTAAAAGGGTGACGAGCGAGCCCTCTGCCGTCTCGCGCGGGCGACCCGTTGGTTTAGAGGAGCAACGGCTTCCATCGGATATTGACGTCCGGTACCTCTATCAACCGGGAGAGCTCGAAGGTGGCAGCCGCCGCGCGACTGATCCTGTGTGGTCTCTCAATGTATATCATCTAGATCGATCTATTACCAAGCCCGATGAGCCCGTGCTCTACTATTTGGATGATGGGCCATCTCGAGGGTTTGTTCGCGAAGAACTTCTTGCGGTGCCTTCTGACACCCAGCTACCCCCGGATCGTCAGAGTCTTTAGATTGCTAATTTTTTTAATTCTTTTTCAAAATTATTAAATAAATCATTAGAGAGGTTCTGTATGTATTCCGTCTGGTAACACACGTCTTTTATCGTAGTATGCCGAGAGTCCTAATTTTTGTTGACAGTACGTTTTCATAACATCGTCTTTCATTTTAAATCCCCTATTTTGTGCTACATCTATAATGTGTTTTCCATCTTCTGTAGTTTCACTTAGTACTCGTTTATATCTATCCCAATTTAAATTGTTAGTTCTCTTGGACATTCCTTTCGCAGAGTTTTTATTAATAGAATTAAATTTTTCTACAAAATAACACTTACTAGATAACGCTATCGCCCTATCTCCGCTAAATTCCATTTTGAAAAGTCCGGGCTCTCTTTCGCTCCATTTATCCCAAGCCAACCATTTCTTTTTTTCTTTTTCAAACCCGTCTAGTAAGTTAGGTCTAATCAATTTTTCCTCTATCGTTTTTCCACTAACTCCTATATATACTATCCGTATCCATCTGTATTAATTCAAAGTCTTCTCTTTTTACGTATTTGTCAAGAAATTCGTAGTAAAATTCCAACATTCTCAATTTAGCTAGTTGATAAACCGCTATTCCACAATGGAATGGTCTCTTTACCGCACACCTGGGTTTTCTTGAAGATATTTCGTACGCATCTCCTATCTCTTCCAAATCGTCAAAGAATGCAGATCTTAATGCTTTGTCAACACAGGTTTCGTTTTGTGTATATGTCGTATTTAAATGTCTCTCCGTTGCCTCTATCATTTTTCCACAACACGAGTTTCCTAATAATTTTCATTATATCGGCTACTGGTTTCTTATTTGGTTCTACATCACCCGTTCGTCTTGCGGCTGTAACTTCTTTTGCGAACCATTCGAATGGTTTTCCGCTAATATAATCTATAACACGATGAACTCCAGTTATTTCTAGGCCGTGTTTTAAATACCATTTCAACAGTGGCGCGTACAGCAATACTTTAGTGGCTGTCATAGATCCCACCAATTTTTTTCCATCTCCTCTTGTTCGGCCAGTATCTTTTAAATATTTTAACATGTGTGCGGGAACTTCATCAACATCTACTTCTCTGTTTATAAATATTGGGGACATTTCAGAAAACTTATCTTTTAAGTTGTGTGGAACTTCTATATCCACCTCCGCAAACCCAAACCAGTCTCCAGATAAAACTCTTTTACAAAACTTTTTAATAAATTTAGGGTTATGTGGGGTATCTATATGGTGTATAGTTTCTCTCCCACACGGCATCTCTTTATTTAACGTAGATAAATATAACGCGTTTGCGTCGTACCCCAAAATAGCCTTGCACGGTTTGGAACCCACTCTAATATTTGAAACACCAGCTTCTGCATATCGTGTAAATACTATTGATGGACCGTCAACTAGAGCGTCCTTCATCATTTCGTATGTTTCTTCTTTTGGTGCATATAGAGCATCCTCCGGTATAATCGTCTTTGAAGATTTTTGTTCTTTAATGGTTCCTCTCAATAAATATTGTATAGCTACTCCAGGTTGTGTTACCGCATCTTTGAAAATATCCACACCTCTGTGTTTATAAAATTCACACATTTTTTCCACCGCTTCTAGGAACGGTGCTACATCTAAATCGTTATAATATTTCAACCAATCTCTGAAAGTTTTCATATTATTTTCTTCTAAAATTCTACGACATTTACTTAATTCTGTTTCATCTATTAACATTTTCCCAGATAGTTTGGAATACCAATTCTCTATATCCGGTAGTCCTGGGTAATCCAGTTTGTCTGGAGAATCGAACCACTCATAAGGAAAGAAAGATTTCTGTCCTTTGCATTCGTAGGCTTTTATCCAACTATCGTAACTTACACCGGGTCCTAGATAAAGTATTACATCAAGAAATCTAAACTCTGGAGTAAATAGAAATATTGTTGCGTTTGCACGTTTTCCGACCATTACTTTCTTTGTTGTTGATGCCAGTTCGCCTACTAGGTATTTCTTTATTAAGTTTATATCGTACTTACTGCTGTTAAAACCTATAACCGGTACTTGCTCTATCCACTGTTCGATCTTGGCGATTTGGTTTTTACGTAAATGTTCTGTATTAAACCCATATCTTGACCACACTTCTTCTCTTATAGCTTTTCCCTGACTTTCAAATCTTCTACGAATTTTTCTATAAGTTTTGCGGGATCTTTATCACAAATATGAGTTACTGTTCCTGAGAAATTATCCCTATACTAACGCTTACCGGAACGTGCTCGGCTTCGTACTCTAGATTATTACCGAGAGTTTCAAATTCTGGGTTGAGATATGCCTCAAAATGGTATACTATCTGATATGGATAAAGAGTAGTGTCGCAACCGATCTTTATGTCTTTACCAGTTCTTTGAAATTCGCATTCCCACATAACTACTAGGTTGAATTCTTTGCTTCTTCTAATAAGTGTATCTCTTCTCATAGTGGATGCGCGTTCTTCTTTTCTATGCTTTGCATGAATCTCACACCCGTGCCAGTAACAGCCGTGATATTGATATACGGTATTGGTTTCTGGACAGTATCCATCTACTGGAGCTCCTAAAATCCATCTTTCACCCCCGTGTCCACACTGTTCGTGGTGAATGTGAATTCCCTCGCGCTTTTCCACAGAGTACATCCAATCGATCGTCCCATAACTGTTAGAACTTTTTGGGTAGAACGCTTTCTCGAACGACGTACGCGGGCGCTCTAAATAATTACCATCACATACTACTTTTGTCTCACCTTTCATACATTTTGGTCCGTGTCTCTTCATATTACTCGCTTTTGTGAATTTCTGCTTGCAATTATCGCAGGCGTAAATTTTAGATAGGTTTTTAAGGTTTTTTTATCAGAAATGCGTGATTATTAAACAGTCCTATTGTCATTGGTTTATTACCTATTGCCTTATAGTGTGCTGGTACCTTTTTTCAACCACCATACGTTACATTCGGTGGGTTGATATACTTCTATACCGATTTTAAAAAACTCTTCAACCTTTTTCAGATCTGAAAAAGGAATTGGTGAAACCACATTACTACCAAAATATTGCTTACTAAGTTCTTTCGCCTTTTCTGTACATCTGTCGGGTCTTTTATCTGTCATATGCATAGCTAAACACCTGAACAGACAAAGGTCGTCATTATACTTATCTAAAGAATACATACCTTTTTTATTCTTCAGCCATTCTGGAAGTTCTCCTCCTGCTGCTTCTTTGGATTGTAGTCCCAAATCTATTCCCCTACTACCCTGTATTAGCTTTACAAAAACCTCTACCCATCTTACAAACTTCCACTTTGTATTCGGTCTGTCTATTTTATCGGACATTATTCGTGTTTGCTCCTTATCTGACAGCCATTTTTTAACGGTTTTCATTGATGATAGTGGTTCGCTACCACCGAGATTTTTGTGCATTATTATAGTTACAGGTTTTCCATTTTTATGTTCCTCCATATGTTCTAGCTTGTAAGAATATGAATATCTCAAATAAAAATTGGTTGTTAGATACGGAGCGAGTTTCTCGGACATGCGTTCAGACTCGTTAATGTTAATGTTTTTACGAAAGGATAATGTAACTACCCGTCTTCCATTTTCTACCTTTTCCAATGTTTCATCGTGAGCCCCCAATATTTCTTCACCTTTTTCCACTATCGCGCGAACTATAGATCTTTTATTTTGTATTGGGCCACCTGTGTGTCTAATTTGAGACAAATTATTTGTGCTTGAAGGTTTTATTACACTAGCCCTTAACTCCGCAATACTTTCTTTTTGAATTTTGTTACCAACTTCCTCCGCTAGTGAGAGGTCTTTAAATGCCCCTCTTTTATAGGCGCGGGTAAACCGCTTCACAAACGCCTCATTCTTTGTGGCATTTATCAGCTTTGTCAACCCCCTAACTCTCAACCGTGTACTATAAGTAATCCCAAGAGATTCGGCTTCTCTTCTCAAACTTTCTATTTCTGCTCTAGTTTCTGGCGTTATCATATTTTCTGTATATACTTTTGTATATATACTTTTGTATAACATATAAAATTTATCTGTTCAATAGGACGTCAAAAATTTACATAATGTTTTTTTCACGTCCAATTGAACATATACATATACATATATATATATAATACATATATAATGGAGTGTGTGACTTGTTGTAAGACGTTTACGTGTAAAGACTATCTACGAAGGCATCTAGCGAGACGTAGAAAGTTTCCTTGTGTCCCCCCACAATTTCAATGCCCCAGATGCCCTTGTAAATTCGTTAGTGCCCAAACTCTTTGTAGACATAAGCAACTACGCTGCCAGGTGGCTAAAGGTGAACGTGGTAGACTAGAGCTGGTAGAATTAGTTGCTGATCTGCGAAATAAATTAGCTATATCGGAGGAGAAAAATGAGGAATATAAACGATAATACTTGCATGAATGATTTCGACTTTTTTCAAAAGTCAATTACCAATATAATTGGGACTCCCTCTTTTCAAAATTAATTTCTCCAAAAATTCATAAATTTGCTGTCGGGAGACCCAATTTTCCTCGTTAACCAATTGTTTGATTTTCGGGGGTGGTGGGGGTATTATAGAGGGTTATAAATGATATCACGGTAGGTGGTATCATTTTGACTCCCTTACTACTACTTTGGGTTATATTTTCGCATTGAAATATTTAAGCCTGCAAGTGTACTCCACCATCTAGTAAAATGGACTAAGACCGATCTCAACCAATCAACGTAGAGATGACATAGACTATCCTTCGCAAACTAATTTTTGTGGACAAAAATGAATTCTGTCCCACAAAACTGAATTTTCTTCACAAAACTCAATTCTGTCTTACAAAATTGAATCCTTTATAACAAAAATGAATTTTGTATACGAAACGTATGCAGAATTTAATTTTGTGACACAGAATTGAATTTTGTGGCACAGAATTGACAGAATTGAATTTTGTGACACAGAATTGAATTTTGTGATTTTTAGTGTTACAAAACTCAATTTTGTACACATAATTAACCTGTCCTGCATGGCGCCCCGTACGTTGATAATGTATTTTCTGTTTCGTCTATACTGTTCTCCGGTCGCTGTCTTGACAATGTATGACCACGGAGCTACTTGTCGTTCAACTGTAGCTCGGATAGTCCATTTTCCATCACGGTGGTTTCGGATCCAGACCGTGTTATTATGGTTCAATTGGGGCAATGAGTGAGACGTTTTGTCAAAGTAACATATTTTTGTTTCAGTTTTTGCTCCATTTTCACTGTCATTTGCCTCGTATTGTTTTCACCTTTCTCCAGTCGGAATGGTAAGTTTGTTCTGACCTGTCGGCCATTGTTTAATAGCTCCATTGGAGATGGGCCCATTTCTAAGGGAGTTGTTCTGTAGATCAACAAATTCAGGTGAAAGTCACTTTTGTCTTCATTAGACTTTTTTATTAGATTTTTGACAATGCCCACACATTTTTCAGCTAATCCGTTCGATTGTGGAAATCGTGGAGACGATGTTGTGTGCTTAAAGTCATACTCTTCGGCAAACTGTCTGAATTCATGGGAGCTAAACTGCGGTCCATTGTCACTGAATATTTATTGTGGTATGCCTTGTCCAGCAAACACATATTTCATTGCCTTTATCACCGATTCTGATGAGGTGCTTTTCAACTGACACACCTCTGAGTAGTTGGAGTAAAAGTCCACCCCTATTTTCTGCCACGGATATGTCGCAACTGGATGTGGCATCAAAGGTTCTGAGGCTTGTTTGGGTCTGTAAGTGAGACATGTTGAACACGCCTGAACTATTTCAGTGATACTTTGATTCATGCCGGGCCAATACATAGCTTGACGTGCACGTCTTTTACACTTTTCGATTCCCAAATGTCCAGCATGGATTTTCTGCAACATTTCCTTTCTCATGTTGTGAGGGATCACAACGTTTGATCCTTTCATGATTAACCCTTCAGATTGTACGTAACTAAGTTCAGTTCTAACGTTCCAGAACTCAGAAATAGCCTTTGGGCACTCTGACTTTTCTTTAGGGAATCCTTCCAATATTGGGGTTTTCAATAGTTGGAGTTGGTAGTCATTCTCAGTTTCTTCTTTTATCATGACTAACTTCATATCTGATACTGTCAGACTTGTTACTATAAAGTCCACATACGCCGCAACTTCTTCTTAACCACTAATGTCTCTATCAGTAGGGCTTTCCACATATGCTCTGGATAGAGCGTCTGAGATGAACATGAATTTCCCCGGTGTGAATGTAAAATCAAAGCTATACCTTTGCAGTCTCAGAAGCAGTCGTTGTATCCTTATGGGACAGCCATTTAGTGACTTTTTGAAGATTCCAATCAGTGGCTTATGATCTCTTTCTATTTGTATTTGATGTCCAAATATGTATTGGTGAAATATTTCACAGGCAAATGTCATAGCTAGAACTTCCTTCTCAATCTGCGCGTACCGTGTTTCGGCTTTTGTCATTGCCCTTGAGCCATACGCAACAGGCAACCAATCGTTGTCATATTTCTGTAACAACACCGCTCCGATGCCAGTCTGTGACGCATCCGCTGATATTTTGATTTCGCATACTGGGTCATAAAATTGCAACACCGGTTCTTTTGACAGCAAGTCTTTCAGTTTGTTAAATGCATTCTCTTGAGGTTCTTCCCACGTAAACTCGAACTTGTCTTCTAATAATTGTCTAAGTGGCGCTGTCACGGTTGACACATCATGAATGTACCTGCTGAGATAGTTGACCATGCCGAGAAACTGCTGTACATCTTTCTTGCATGTGGGCCTCTTGAAGTCACTAATTGCTTTCACTTTCAATGGGTCAGGTTTGATTCCTTCTGATGATACAACATCGCCAATGAACGTAAGTTCTTGTACGCCGTTTTCACATTTTTCTTTGTTCAATTTCAGATTTGCAGCCGTGGCTGCATCTAACACTTTCCTGAGTCTTGTGTTATGCTCTTCAAGTGTAGAGCCCCAGACAATAGTTTCATCAATGTTGGTATTTACGCCTTCAATGTGTTCAAAGATTTGGTGAACTGCCTTATGGTATATTTCAGGCGCGGACGAAATGCCGAACGGTTATCGGAGAAATCGGTATCTTCCGAATGGAGTGTTGAAACAGGTTAGCACTGACGACTCTGTGTCTAGTTTCATTTGCCAAAATCCAGTTGATGCATCTAGGTTGCTGAAATATTTGGCATTCGACAGTGCAGACAAGATTTCTTCTCTAGTCGGTAGTTTGAAATGTTGGCGCTTAATGGCTTTATTAAGATCTCGTGGATCGAGGCAGATTCTGATTTGTCCGTTCTTTTTATTGACAATTACTATTGAACTAACCCACGGCGTTGGATTGTCTTCCTTACATATTACCCCTTTCTCCTCCATTCTGTCAAGTTCCTTTCGCAATGCATTGTGCTGGGCAAATGGCACCTTTCTACATGGATGGACAACAGGTGGAACTGTTTCATCAACTTGGATTGTGTGTTCTCCTGGTAGACAACCAATACCTTCGAATAAATCAGGATATTCTGCATGTATTGACTCTGTAGTGATTGTGTCTGTTTTATTTGAGTCACACAGCGTGTAAACACGTTTGACCAAACCAAGTTTGTCACACGCATTGATGCCAAGAATCGGTGTCGATTTCTTTGTTGTGACTAGAATGTGTAGACTGACAGTCTTGTCCTTATGGACGACTTTCAGTATGCACGCGCCCTCTTTTGCAATGTCATTTCCACTGTACGAGGTTAACTTCACATTTGTCTTGTGCAGCTTTGGCTTCACTGGAAAGTTTCTGAATATGTTGATTGGTACGATATTAACTTGACTACCATTGTCCAACTTATAGCAAACGTCTCGGACATTTGTCGGAAGAAATACTTTCCATTCTTCGTCTCCGTATGCGGTGTCAATTGAATCGACAAAAAAGTATGTGTCATTGGATTCCGCGTCTGAACTGTCATGATCCTCATGTACCGTATGAACAGTTTTCTCACTTTCTTTAAAAAAGCACCTATTTGCGAAGTGGTTCATTCTGTTACATATTGAACATGTTTTTCCAAGCGCGGGACATTTGAATCTGTGAATTTGGCCACACCGGCCACATACAGATTTATTCTTTGATGGTTTTTGTTTTGTCGCGAATGAAGATAGTGTCTTTGGATATGCCCCGGTTTGGTAACTTGCATGCTGCTCTTTTGACATGTTACTCAACTTAGATGTGGATTTCTTCACATAATGAACATCAGATGGTTCGTTTACTGACAGATCTTTCATTCTCTCTCTGGTCGATTCTGCAGCCCGACACATCGTAATCGCCTTATCAAGATGTAAGTCTTGCTCTCTCAACAAGCGTTCGCGTATGTTATCTGACGGTATTCCACAAATGACGCGATCTCTAATGAGCGAGTCCGAAAGTTCTCCAAATTCACATGATTTGGCCTTTGTTCGCAACTCATTCACATACTGTTCAATTGTTTCACCTGGTTTCTGGTTGCACGTGAAGAATTTGTGTCTTTCGTAAGTGGTGTTCTTTTTGGGTGCGCAGTAGTCGTCAAACCTTTGGAGAATTTTATTCAATTTCAACTCATCCCCGGCTTCTGTGAAGTTAAAGTTATTATACACATCCAAGGCATCTTCGCCGATCACATGAAGGAACAAACAAGCCTTGGTTTTGTCCTCCTTTTCTGACGCACCCGATGCCTCCAGATATATCTGGAAGCGTTGTTTAAACTTCTTCCAATTATCGGCAATATTGCCTGCGAGTAGCAAGCCTTTTGGCGCTTCCAATTTGTCCATTTTGACACACGTTGACCTTTATTTGTTTTTATATGGAATAGCCAGACGAATGTAGCATGTTGCCGTCTACTTCTGACATCATGTTATGATTTAGGGCGTATTATTGACGAACTAAACACATTAACTCTTCTGGCTTTATCAAGTGCAAATGGCGTGAACTGACCCCAGGGGAGACCACCGTGATTCGTCAATAGAACATGAGTATTGGCACGGTGTTCGATGTTCGTGGTATCACAACACATGTAGTGTTTGCATCACTCATAGGAGTGGGTGGCAGGTGGGAGAATGCGATGGGTAATTTAACGATCGGGGTTCATCCTTACCGGAATTCCGACTGGAGACCTGGTTTGGCCCTCACATACGTCTTTGGCATTTTGTATGTGACAGTTGAATCTGATTATACCCCTTATGGAGTATTACGATTATTCGTAATACTATTTTAGGGGAAGGGGCCAAGTGACTGGTGTGGCATGGACCTGGCACCAGGTCAGGTTATTCTAATTTCAGGGCTGAATATATTTTATCTCCATGTAAATATTCCGTTCTGATTTTGGGATATTCCCCCAATGCATCAGGTTAAGATGGTATTGAACCCGTTTGCCCGGCCTTACATGACCTTAGCTGTTGATAGGCCGTTAAACACCAATAAACAAACAAACACTCATAGGACCATCAATATACTTTTAAATCCCCACGAATGATAACGTATCTCCATAACATACTATGCAATGTATCAAAATGTTCATCTAAACAATATCACATAACCTCTATCGAGACGCATTCAATTTTGGATTTTACTATGCAATTGAACTATTGTCTACATGGCATTCTAACTATTTATGCAGGCGGTAAGGATCAGGTTTGTGGAAGGCGTTTTCTGCCACATTGTACCACAGTTGTGTATTTTGCTGGCTCTTTTGTGTCGTCGGAATATATAGTTCTCTATTTGACAACAGGTAATGTCATTCTAATGATAAAACAACTCTATTGTCATGTACCATGTGTACATTTATTTACTGAATGCAAAATTATATTGTAGTATACTACACGTAGTTTGTAGCTACTAGACACATATTTGCCTCCATATACCCATATGTGGCATTGAATCCGCATAACAATCCCTATGGTTGTCTTTCAAATTTATTACACCGTTGATGGACAATCATATTCCATTACTATATCAACCAGAGACATGTATTCGAGTATATGTCATGTGCTAGCAGAGTTTTGTGTCATTCCAAGATGCGGGACCTCCTCGGGCTAAGGGTATTGTCAACTATTTTTAGAAATGTAAGCTGTATTAAAAGTGTACATATAAATCCGTAAATATCACATCTCCTAATTGCAAAAGCAACCATGTTGATGATCATCTTGAAACTGATCGGCAGTCATGGTGACACTGTATATAATTAGTTTTTTGTGTATTAGTTTCAATAACGTTTAATTAGAAGCATGAATACAGCACATGTAGTGGTTAATGTAGAACTGATTACACCAGTGACTGCATGAATTACATATCGTTACCATGTATTGTATATATTTTCCAATGAAACTCGATCACGACCAAGGGTTAATTTAAATTATTGTCACATGTGAAGACAAATACGGGACACTTAATGTGGGAGAAAGCCATGCATGTTTGCAATAATATGACATTCATCATACCATACTACATACTGCCTTGGTCAATGATCATCATGCTCGCTTAATTGTGAGAAGTTTGCTAGTTAACAATAATAACATTAGTAGTATATGAGAGTCAAAATGATAACACCTCCCTCTGGAAGCCACCGGCTACACGCGGTGACTCCCATCAGGAGGTGGTATCATGTTTGACTCTCATATACTACTTGGATTTTCCCCCACTGTTCACCGGGTATGGATGAGAAGAGTGGAAATTATTTTTCAGCAACCACGATACTTCCTCGACCGGATAAGAAGTTATAAATGAGATTACACCCTATTAGAGATAAGAATCCATTGGTTATAATCAGTATATGTAATCACACCAATGGTTCTAGTTAATTGTGCGTGGTTGAAGACAGGTAGTCACGAGAGATGTCATCGTACCGGTATTTACGAGTATTGCAAGCATCACCGGGCATGGATGAGAAGAGGGTCCGTTTCGCCTCGCCCATGTAGGCATTGCGGGGTAGGGACCAGATCCGACTCGCGCTACTCATCGACTGGTTGGCAAGGAATTACGTGCTCGCAAGCATTATCG
This sequence comes from Conchocele bisecta, assembly GCA_029237695.1. NCBI lineage: Eukaryota > Metazoa > Mollusca > Bivalvia > Lucinida > Thyasiridae > Conchocele > Conchocele bisecta. The sequence goes on from CM055266.1 coordinate 159,669,048, forward strand.
TTTAGTAATAATTGAAATCAGAAAGTCAGTTAGAAAAATAGAACCGATCTGATGCGTAGTTTTGATAAGTCACGGTGGTGTAACGGGGCCCGAAATAGTTTTATGTTCCGTATGGAGGGGCCGTCGGAACAGCTGGACTGTATGGTGGAGGGATCTCCTGCTGCCGCTGCAGACACACGAATAAGCATATCACGTCCCGAGGCGGGCGAGGAGATTTTTTCTCTCGTCGGCCCTCCCCTCCATGACGAGTTTTTTTACGTCTTCGTCCGTGAGAATTTGTGGTCGGGCCTTGGACCGGATCGTGCCCTTTAACTCCTGGTACCTGGCCATCTCTTCGACGACCAGTTTGGCAGTTTGGACTCGCTATCTGATATATCGTTGTCGGCTATCGTTTTCGACACGATAACGTTCTTTTTTCTTAGACCTCGCGAGAACCGCTATTCGGTCGTGCTTTCGACTCTTGGCCTCTAGTTTTCGGCCCACAAGTCTGGTCGTCATGCAAAGCAGTCTCGCCCCCGCCGCTATCGTACACAAGATCACCGCGACCGGTGCAGCGACGACTGTTGACAATAAAGACACACTCCCCACTCCGCTTACAACGGAAGCTGAGGCTAACGCGGTGCTCACCCCCTCGACTATATTGACTGCTCGCCTATATATTTTGGCATGACCCGTCGGCGTCTCTCCCTCGTGCTGTATAATCTGTTGTATCTCGACGATCCTGGTCATCCTAAAGGATGCCGGGTCGGCCGTCCCCGAAGGTAAGTGTGGATATAGTTTCTCGTCATTCATCATACATCAAGTTCTATTAACAGTGTTACAATAGTGGAGGAAGTCGCTTGGTCAGCGATTTGTGTAACAAAGTTAATAACACTACTTGCGGAAACTTCAATTGTAGTGTTATCATCGAATATCGTAAACCCTGACCTCTGCCCCGCGTGCTTGGTGATGCCAGACTTCTGCTCTACCCCGTTCAGGACGAGATTCACTCGGACTTCGGCAGCAGCGTGCCCCTTAAAGTTGACCGAGCAGACCGCCATTCGCAGAATCGTCCCGGACACTGCTATGGTGTATCCCCCATATATGTTGCTCGCTTTGGCACCGAATGAATATTTGTAGGCCCCCTCGTTCAGTGTACCCCGCTCCTCTGCACAAACTGTTATGACGGGTTTTCGCGCTTGCAATCGCCGAACGTGCGCAATCGCCGTAGTCGCCTCTGTGTGGGCCTGCGCTATATTTTCCTCCAGTCTTCTCATTGCGGCTTCATCATATGCTGCGCCCGCGACGGGAACGTCCTGTTCTGTGATGGGTCTACCTGGGCCGTATATGCTCATGATTAATATATAAATATATAATTATGTTTAATCGGTTATTTCGAGAACGATAGAAATCGGGTAATCGTTCTTCAACTCTCGCGCTTTATCATCGAGAATAGAGATCTTCAATTCGTGGATGTGTCCCGATTCCAAAGGTTTCATCTCGGGTGTTGGAAAGTCGATGTTCACCGTCTCGCCGAAGAAACTGTCACCAGCAGGCACAGTTTTTAGTAATGTGTTCGAAGCCCCGTCTACCACGTTCTCGGATGTACTAAGCTGTGAATGTGAAGATTTTTTGCGACTGCGAAATTCACTGGGCTGTCTCCGAAATAGGTCCCCGATTTAAACATGCCGTCGTTAGCCGAGTGTGCCTTCTCGAAACCGAGCAGGGGGGGCTAGCTCAGTTGTCACGGCTACGGCCCACCCGTGTTCGACCTTGAATGTCACCAACCCATTGATCTTTGAAATTACGAGGCTGGCCCGACCCAGATGTTCGGTTGCAACACATTTGTGTAAGTCTCCGGCGCTCCAAAGTCCTGAGGCTAGCAGTTTTGGATCACGAACTCGGCCGCCATGTCCACCTCCAAACGCGAACCCTTGATCCTTCCCCACGTTTTGCCAGCCTACCTTGAAGGTGATTGATCTGAGGCCGGCTTTTCCCCCTATGGCAGTTGTCGATCGACTTCTGAAGTTCACAACTCTCTTTTTGAACATTAGTGATAGTAACAAACACGGTAATATATTTTTAAATGGATACCAAGGCTTTTGGCTTTAATTCTAAGGCTTTTGGTTTTAATTATAAGGCAAAATATAATGTTGGCAGTAAATACACGCAAAAAGACGTTGTTAACCCCCTTATACACCCAACTGTAACAGTTAGACCGGACAGTGGCTTTGCCACCAATTTCCCTAACATGAGAAATATGTAGTTCCAAAGACTACTAGTCTAGATGTAATACTAAGATGGGATTTTTCCCATATGAACTTCTGGCAGAACCAGCTAAATTTTGCTATTTGGTGTGCAACAGGTGGATGTGGAGTTTCACATCAAGACAACCTGACGTGCAAGAACGTCATGCTTTCATCCAGTCACATCCACATATACAGGTGTTAGTTCTACAACTTCCATGTGTATTACACTATTAACGAATTTGGGGTACCAAAAGACGCGGACTGGAGACAGAAAGTATATACCCCAACCAACAGTTTAGTGTTAGTTCACATTAAAGGCCTAGTTAGTGGTGGGCATCTGGATAAAGTCCCTGTATATTTCTCAGGGTTGTGGAGTGATCGCGGGACTAAAACACCACCAGTTAGAAAAATGGCAGCATGGACTAAATATAATTATAAGTTGAATACGATGACGTTCGGTGATGAAGTGCTTGGAGGACTTGCGTGTAAAGACGGTTATTGTCATTGGCTACCTACTAAAGTAGCCCACGTGGAATACCTAGACCAGGGTGATACTGCACAGATGCGAAATGCGTGGACCACATTTATGTTAGATAAAAGCACTGGATTTACGAAGGCCGGGGTTATTCGCCTAAACGACTCCATTCGCACGTACGTTTGGGCCATCCTCGGCTCACAGAAGCAAACGCGCAGTGCTATACTGGGCACGGGAACGGCGTTTGACGCGCAAAAACAGTTTGTATGGCTTGTCGAGGACGCCATCTCATCTCCGGTGGCCCTCACGGATGCGATCACGCGGTATCAAGACATTTTGCAGCGGGCCAGCACCCCAGAAGACTATGCATTTGGAATAGGTCTGTATATGGCGCCGAGCAATATGATACTACGAGACGACCCGGTTGACGGTTACAATAATCAGATCGTAATCGCCACCGTCAAACAAAAGATCGGCTACAACGGGAACGTGAACGCGGATATCATCAAGCGCACCCCCAACATGCTCGGGAGAGGAGTTGGCAGTGGAAACGATTTCATAAAACCGCAAGCACCCACCCCACCACGAAGCACCCCATCAATTTCCTTCGGAACTAGTGTCACAACCCACGAGGAGGAGAAATTAGGGCTCGTCGTCGCCCTCGTGGCGGTCGGACTATTCGTGCTTTGGTTTTAGGAGCTCTCGTGAGGTTAATAGCAGGAGACCGGCGATCGCCACGATTAAATCCCAAGCATTCTCAGCGAACCATCCGGCAGTTTTTGATAACATAGATAGCAAGGAGACGAGACCCCCGATCAACCCAGGCAGCGCGGCAGCCGCCTTTCCGGCTAATTTAGCCAGGAGACTGGCGAGGGCTTTTAGTTGTTTTTTTACCCTCTCCTTGTCTCCGCCGGATGGCGCGGGTGCTGGCGCGGGTGCAGCCGCCGCACCGCCACCACTAGTGATAGCTAGAACTAGGGTCGATATAGTCATGCCGAGAGCTGCGAAGATGCTTAATATCGTGACGCACTGCTCTCTGAACAGAGTACGAAGACGCTCACCGAGTGTAGTCTCCTCGTGCAGGACCATCGAGATTGTTTCGCGGATCCGACTTATTTGGGTGCGGAACGCATCACGGTTAGTCGAGGCAGCCTCCAAGCGAGCTTCTATTTCATCCGGCAACGACCGCAGGCGTTCGGTGGTAGATTCTCTATCGTTACGGACTTCCTCCAGTTTCCTTTCTTCTAGTGTGATATGTTCATCCAGCGCCGAGAGTTTGGAGAGGTTAAGGACGAAGAGGTAACGGTGGGTCATCCATCGTGCTGAGTATTTCGTTTTCGTTGATCTCCATTGTGCGAATAGCGTCGGTGGCTACACGAGGAACATCGCTGAGCTCGACAGTTTCTATAGCGGCGGCTGTCTTCGCCATCATTTCGTCGGTAGACTGTAGGGCCTCTACAGCGCGGGCCGGCATAATTGTTTTACTCCTCTTCCAATCTACGAATCCTAGTTCGCTCCTTACGATTTCGACCACCCCGGTTTCCGGCAATGGTGCTCAGCGTTAGGGGTTTTCCGGTCCTCATGTTGACGATCGGGACATTTGATGCTTTTAGTCGTAACCTGCCGGCCCGATCCAATTCGAACTTTGAGTAGTCACGGCCGACAGACGGGACCGCACCATTTTCTACCTAACTGTTGTAGTAGTCGTCTACAGCTGACTCGAGTAATTCCCGACTTAGACCAACGGTGCTGGTAGCGTCACATATTTCCTAGTCGGCTGGTGTCTCTATGAAGGCCGTTTCGTCGATGTTATCATCGAAGGTAATCATCGAAGTCATCATCATCATCATCGCGGAAATCGTCTCGGTCGCCCGTAGTGAGATCGAATTCGGCCATGCCAAAGTCGCGACCATCCATCGTTAGCGATGTATTAAACAAAAAACCAGACGGGTTTAATATAGTTTCAATGTCTTCGAGTCAATACGGTCGCAAACTCAATCCATACCGCAGACTGCGGGAGCCCTTCGGGGCGAAAGGCGTCAGACAGAGCGTCGTTATTACGAACAACCCATCGACGATCGACCAGAACCAGCAGCTTTTGGTCCGCTTTCCCAACCTCGGAGCTAGCGACGTCATTGTGCCGGGGACTGTTCGCCTCGCTTTCACTATTACGCTGACGTCGACAGACGCGGACCGAACCGTCGTTCATAACCTGGGTCGCGCCATCGTCAAGAAGACTGTGATAAAGATTGCTGGTAATGAGGTGACGACAGCGACGTCTACCATTGCTACCAAGACATGTGGAAGACGGCGCAAGAGCGCGAAATCGCGGTCTATCAGGGTATTGACACCAGCCGAAATAAGAACGTAACCAGACTTAGAATCGGGGCTGGTGACAAGGCAGATAACGTCGCGAGCGACAACGCGATCGCGGCAGCTTACGGCAACCGCTTCTACATCCCGCTCGACTTCGAGTTGCTGGAGAGCCCCATGCCCTACTATCAGAGCGCTTTGGCGGACCGCCTCGAATACGAACTAACGTTCAACGACTACGGTCGAGTTCTCATAACCACCGACATGGCATCGACGTATACGATCGACAATGGTTCGCTGGAGTACGACATGGTCACGATGCCCGAACTCACGCGATTGATCCGAACCAAGTACGCCGGGCGCGTTGCTATACTTTACGACCGAGTTCTTCGCCATCGCAAGATAAAGAAGGACAAAAGCCACACCTTGTGGAATATTGACATCAACGTCCCCGCACGGTCGATGAAAGGCATACTGGTGCTGTTCGAGGAGGGTCGGTTCGAGCTCGGGGCTAGGAAAAGCGACAAATTCTATAACCCCAAAATCACAAAAATCGAGGTGACGATCGAGGGAGTTCCCAAACAACTCTACAGCCAGGACCTTTGCGCGCACCAGCAGTGGGTCAAAGCCAGAAAGCAGTTTGCTGCCGTCTCTAAGCGCTCCCCGGAGGTTGCCGCGGTTGACAAAGACCTGCAGCTCGCGGACGTCTCCCTCGCGGAGTTCCAGACTTCCAAGTACGCGCTATGGCTAGACATGCGAGCCAGCGACGACGACCAAATGCACGGTAGTGAACGCCAAGTTGAGAACACTAGCGAGGGTGTGAAGATCCAGATAGCCAAAGAGGCGGACGGAGCTGGCGCATTGAACGTGCATCTATATATACTCACAGACGCGCAACTCAACATCGAAGATGGTCGATACGTCTCAGCTTTATACTGAAAATAAAAAACCTCTGGGGTTTCCGAAGGATGCACACTCTGCCATAATATGTGGCCAGACAGGATGCGGAAAAACGGGTTTCATCCTGGACATGCTCGAGGGCTCCTACCGCGATGTCTTTCGACACATTGTAATCCTGTGTCCAACTGTGCGTCACCACGAGACTTATCAGCGGCGCCCGTGGATATGGGCCCACCCTAAGGTATACGTCGTTGACCCCGGTGACAGGCTTCACGATTGGCTGCGTGGCTTCTACTACGTCTTTCAGGGCGAGCCTACCCTATACGCGATTGACGACTGCTAGGCCAAGGCGGCGATGACCAAAAAGAAGGACATGCTCTCCGAGCTCGCATTTTCTGGCCGCCATGCGGGGCAAAGCGTATGGATCTCCACTCAAAAGTACAACGCCGTCCTCAAGGATCTGCGCGAGCAAGTGAAATGGGTCGCCCTCTTTCACCGCAAGCACCGAGACTCATTCGATGACTGTCTTCGAGAGAACGATGTTATCCCAACGCGCGAGGAGTGCCTGGAGGTTCGACAGATGCTTTCGGAAACTAAGCACGCCAAGCTTCTGCTAAAGACTGATCAACCAACTGCTTACGAAGTAATAAGCAATTGTTAACCATTGTTCAGCAATTGCTTAGATTGTGCTTAACGCTCGTTAGTAACTGCTGAGCAAATGCTTAACAATGCTTAGCAATTGCTTAACAATGCTGAACAAATGTTGAACAAATGCTGAACAATGGTTAACAAATGCTGAACAATGTTAAGAATGTGTTGCTCGGCTGCGAGCTTTGTTGCGAGCATAACGGTGATCATAAGTATCGGATGGTGCGCTTGACTTATGAGACTAGTCAGAATAGTACTCAAAATGAACTGCGACGAACGTCTCGATCAGCTAATGGAAGAAACAGTCGATCCGACTGCTGACACGACTGCCGACACGGTTGCAACTGCCTGCACGACTGCCGACGACCTACACGACTGTCGGCACGACTGCCGATACGGCTCCGAATGAAAACACGGCGCGACGCGAGCGGCTAGCTGCGCTGGTTGCTGGGGGGGAAATCGGAGCATTATCTCGGTAGGCGTCTCTCAGTTTGTCAGGTGGACAAGATGTCAGATGTGGAGGTTGATAAAATGTATGCGCGATACGAATCTAGGTTAGGTGCAGAGATGACAAAAACTATTGGATCAGTGGCTATTCATCTGTACGCTACCGCTGTTAGTATAATTCTCCCTATACCAAACACCGCGGGGTTGATTGGCGATCTAGAGACTGACCCTTGTGTAGGACACACTCTTAGAACAGCCTGCTGCTCAATTTATCACAAGTTTGGAATGTTCTTAGCTCCGCTGACAACCGCGTTGACCACGGTTAAGCACTGTCAATTTGGACATATATGCCCACGAACTATAAGCTCAGAAAATGATGATGACACAAGACGCACCCGCGAGTGACGGAGCAGCTTCCTCCACAGGAACTATCTCCGATTGCTCCACATGAACTATCTCCGATTGCACGACACAAAAACCCAAAAAGACAGGCAGCTGGACGGGCAGCTAAACAAGATAAAATACTCGCGGAGCTTCGAGAGGCCAAACAGTCGTTATTTGTTCCAGCTCCAACCACACCTGTGCAGTTGGGGGTTGAAACGGCAAAACGCCCGAAGGCAGCTGCGGTTCAATCTCCTACAGTACTTCCAACCGCACCTGTGGGGGGAGCAATCGGGGATTGTGGCTCCTACCTGGATCATCCCGTGGGTTGTTGGCGGTGGTGTAGCAGTTGTGGGCACCCTGTGTGTGTTCCCGCTGCGGAACTACCTTTCGAGACAACCACCCGCGATTCCGAAGGAAGTTCCGAAACCGATTGCGCCCCATTGAAACACTGCTCGCGATCTCTATTATATGCAATAATTATAGTTATCACTATATGTAATGGCTGAATACGATGGTAAAATTTCAGTGAATGCGGTTTATCACGCCGTGATGATATCGAGCCTAAGTATCGGGTTTGCTCGACTATCCAAGATGTTCTTCGGAAGGCCCACTCCCAAATTGGACATGACTGCGAGAGACGTAGGTCTCGTGACCTTGAATGTAGCGGCCGCAGTTGGGACCCGAGATTATCTAGTTACAGCTGGAATTCTACCTGCTAATATATGGAAATAAATGGCTTCGATCGGAATACTCGTAGGTGGTGCGGTGGTGAGCGCATTGGCGTTCAGCGGTAGCAACTTTATATTCTCGTTAATAGGAAAATACTCGGACGCGGATGAGGAGCGCAAGCGTCACGATTTAGCTACAGAGCAACTTAGGAGTGCATAAACAGCAAGGTCACAAAAACGAACTGCCCGTCTGGACTGGATCAACGAAGAGCTTCGCCGCGAGAATCACGCCGTGCAAACTTTCCGGAACATTGACGAAGCCAGTCGCGAGTACGCGCTGGAATATCCGCAGAAAAGTCTCGCGCCGCTGGATCCCGAGCGACAGCTTTCAGATTTCTATGTGCCGTCAGAGGCCCAAAATGACCGCGAGATCGCGTTCGTCGTCGTGGGAATGGTTGCGACGGGTCTCGTCAGCTACTATATTGCGAAGCAATAAGCAATTGAACTTTTTTAAATATATATATATAGAACGATGTTAGTTGACGAGCTTTATTACGCTCTGCTCGATGTAGGCTAAACGGCCCTTAAACACCGTTTAGCTGGTGCAAAGGGTCTGATCCATCTGGCCCAAGACTCTCTAGAGACGTGGCGCGATGACGAAAACGCGGCTACCCTTTTCGCAAAGCGGATGTTAGATTCCTCCGAGGTCCTTCAGAACTTAGCCGGCAGCTGCAGCGAAACTTCTAACAAAGATTTAGTATTGACGACGCAGTTACCGGACGATCTGGAGAGGGCATGTTGGAGACTGTTCGATCTACTAGAATACCTCGCATGCGATGGACACGTGCAAGCTTGATAATAGCAAACTATCGGTTCGCATAGCGCGCAAGCTAGTTAACACGTACTACAACCCCCGCGGCTACTGGAAGGGACTCGCGGCCATCAAGAACCTCGCGGCGGCGACCAAGGTTTCAGAAAACGCTGCCAAGGAATGGCTCAAGAAGCAGGTCATCTGGCAGATCTATTTGCCCTGCCGCACAATATACCGCGCCCGAAATTCGACGTGCCAGTGCAGAACGAAGTCCACCAACCAGACATCCTGTTTCTCCCTCACGATCGCGTCGGTCGCAGGACGTACAAGTATGCCCTGACAGTCGTTTTTGACGTAGCGAGTCGCTATAAGGGGGCTGAGCCACTGACCACGAAGGAGTCTAAGGAGGTGGCCGAGGCTCTTTCCCGAATATATAAGAGGAGTCCTCTCAAATGGCCGAATCATCTCCAGGTCGATCCCGGCCGCGAGTTCATGGGCGCGGTCTCTCAGCTGTTGGCTAAACACGACGTTTCTGTCAGACGCGGCCGCGTCGACATCCACCGGGACCAGGGGATCGTGGAGCGGTTCAATCGAAACCTGGCTGAGAAGTTGTTCGGACACGAATATGCCAAATAGCTTGTAGACCCTCATACGTGATCGACCGAGTGGGTGACCAGGCTGCCCGCACTGAACGGAGAGGTGACCAGATTGATTGGTAAGAAGCCTGTAGATGACATGAAGGCGAAAAAGGTGACGCACAAGCCCTCCGCCGTCTCGCGCGGGCGACCCGTTGGTTTAGCGGAGAAACGTCTTCCATCGGATGTTGCCGTCCGGTACCTCTATCAACCGGGAGAGCTCGAAGGTGGTCGCTGCCGCGCGACTGATCCCGTGTGGTCTCTCAATGTACATCATCTGGATCGATCTATTACCAAACCCGATGAGCCCGTGCTCTACTATTTGGATGATGGTCCATCGCGCGGGTTTGTTCGCGAAGAACTTCTTGCGGTGCCTTCTGACACCCAGCTACCCCCGGACCGGCCGTCGTCATAGTCGATCAGGCTCTCGTCAGAGTCTTTCCGTCAGTCAGACTCTCGTCAGAGTCTTTAGTATTCTCCCCTTTTTTTCAGTCCTTTTTTTTTTTTATCTATCTAAAGGCTCGGTGTGTACCCCGTCTTCCATCACTCTCCTCTTGTCGTAGTACGCCGACAGCCCAAACTTCTCCTGATTGTACGTCTTCATCACACCGTTAACCATTCGGAATCCCCTGTTCTCCGCCATGTCCTTTCTCCCTTCGAGAGCGCTCTTGTACCTCCACCAAGTCAGATCGTTAGATGTCTTCGACATCCCCTTGGCCGAGTGCTTAGTATGTTCGTCATCGCTCACGTAGTAACACTTGCTGCACAGAGCGATGGCTCTATCCCCCTCGAATTCCAGCTCGAACAGTCCCGGAGTTCTGTTGCTCCATTTATCCCAAGCCAACCACTCGGCCTTCTCCTTATTGAACTTTCTCTTCATCTTCTTTCTCACCACCTTCGCCAGCGTCATATCCGACACCGCGAAGTACATGCTGTCAGTGTCCATCTGTATAAGTTCGAAATCTCCGCGATCCACGTACTTGTCCAAGAAGTCGTAGTAGAACTCCAGCATCCGGAGCTTGGCCAACTGGTAGACCACTATGCCACACTGAAACGGTCTGTTGATCACCACTCGAGTCTTCCTGCTCGATATCTCGTAAGCTTCCCCAATCTCCTCCAGGTCTTCGAACCACGCCGACCTCAGTGCCCGATCTCCTCCTGTCTTCTCATCCTCCGTATAAGTGGTGTTCATGTGTCTCTCTTGTGCCTCTATCAGCTTGCCACAACACGCGTTGCCAACCAGTTTGAATATCTCCGCCAACACCGCCTTGCTCTTATCGACGTCCCCCGTCCGTCTGGCAGCGGTGACCTCTTCCACGAACCATTGGAACAGTTTGACGGGCGTGTAGTCTATCACCCTATACACCGCCTTGACGACCAAACCGTGCTCCAGATACCACTTTAGCAGCGGGGAGTATATGATCATCTTCTTAGCGGATAGGGCTCCAACGAGCTTCTTACTATCTCCTGGTTTCCGGTCCATGTCCTTCAAATATTTTAACATGTGTTCAGGGACTTCTGCTTCCTCGACGACTCTGTTTACAAATAATGGTGACATTTCCGAGAACTTGTCTCGCAACGTTTCCAGGACCTCTATATCCAACTCCGCAAATCCGAACCACTCGTCGCGCCTGACCCTCCTCACGAAACAGTTTATATGCGACTGTTTTTCCGGGTCGTCACACGTCCATATATTTTCTTCCCCGCACGGCATGTCTTTCAACATGGTAGACAGGTACAGCGCATTGGCGTCGTACCCCAGCACCGCCTTGCACATCTTCTCCTCCCGACTCCCCACCTGACCCCTGATCGTCGACCTGCCAGCCTCGGCGTATCTGGAGAAAACTATGGACGGACCACCGACCAATCCCTCCTTCATCATCGCGTAAGTCTCATCCTTCGGCGACCACACTCGGGCGTGTCCGTCTTCCCATCGATCGACCCACGGAGCAGGTACTGAAGGTAAACACCGGGCAGAGACACAGCATCATTGAGTATGTCCACGCCTCTCTCCCTGTAGAACTCCGTCATTTTAGACAGTGCCTCGAGGAACGGTCCGACATCCAAGTCGTTGTAGTGTCGCAAACATTCCTTGAACGTCTTCATCCCCTTTTCTCTGAAGACATTCTTACACTCTTTCCACTCGGAACGACAGTAGGAACTCACCATTCAACTTCGAGTACCACTCTGGATAGTCGGGCAGCCCCGGATAATCGAGTTTTTCTGGGGAATCGAACCACTCGTACGGGAAGTGGGACTTTACCGTTTTACAGTCGTACGCCTTAACCCACTTGTCGTACGTGGTACCGGGTCCCAGATACTGGATGATATCGAGAAATCTAAACTCCGGGGTAAACAGAAACATCGGCGTGCTTGCCCTCTTTCCGACCATCACCTTATTCACGGTGGCCGCCAACTTCTCGACAAGGTACTTGCTTGATGAGGTTCAGGTCGTACCTGCTGCAGTTGAATCCCACTGTCGATGGTCGATCCACGAGACGATCTTCTCTCGCTGAGGTTCCGACAGCATCTCTATGTCGGTCGGCAGATACTTCTTCCTAACCCGTGTGTGACCCGCTCGTGCATCGTATCCCCCAACGACACCGATATTGGGACGTGCTCGCCCTCGAAGGTCAGGTCTTTGGTGGGTCGCGTGATTTTCGACTTGCCTCGAAGTTGTAGACTATCTGGTGAGGGTACAGAGTCGTCTCCTCCTCGCGCGGCGATGGTGGATAGTGGGGATTCCCCTCATTCAACCACTCGCACTCCCACATCACAACCAGCTCGTAACCCGCCTTCCTTATCTTGGCGTCTTGGATGTTCGTGCTCTTGTACAGCGATATCGCGTTACCTCTCCTGCAATGCATCGAACACCCGTGCCAGTAGCATCCATGAAACTGACACACGGTCTCGGTCTCGTGACAGTAGCCGTCGACCGGATCGCCGGCCACCCACCTCTCGCCGCCGTGACCGCAGTCGGCGTGATGTATGTGCTTTCCCACCCTCTCCTCTTCTCTACTCAAGCATTGAATCGACATCGCGCTCGCTGACCCCTTGGGATAGAACGCCTTCTAGTAGGCCGACTGCGGTCTCTCTACCCTCTTACCTGGACATATCACCACGGTATTCCCACCCATGCAGGTGGTCGCGTGCCTGTGCATGTTACACGACTTCGTGAACCGTTGTTGACATCCGGAGCACCCGTACTCGTTCGTCATCTTGCGGAGGTTCTTTATGAGGAACGAGTGACCTCCAAACATTCCTATCGTCATGGTATTCACCCCAACCGCGTCGTAATTTGCCGGACACTTCATGAGGTACCACACTCCGTCGGCGGTGGGCTCGTAAACGCGAATACCCAGCTTGAAGTGCTCTTCGATCTTCTTAAGATCGCCCAGGGGGTATTCCCTTACTACACGGTCCGTTATCGTGCCCGAGGTATTCGCGAGCTAGAGCTCGTGCCTCCTCAGAACAGCGGTCGGGTCTCCCTCCACGGTGGATGGCTATGCACCTAAACAGACACAAGTAGTCGTCGTACGTGTCGACGGAATACATTCCCTTTTTCTGTCTTAGCCAATCGGGGAGTTTTCCCGCTCCCATCAGGAGTTGTTGAGCGTCGATGATCATCTTCACCTCGACCGATTTCCAACTAACGAATGTCCATTTTGTGTTGTGGTTTGTCGATCGACATTCGACCTTTCTCTCTATCGGCTATCCAACTCTCCGCTTTGGCGATCTCGTTTATCCACGGACTACCATTTGAGTGTTTGTGATAGATCATCGTAGCGTCGGTCTCGATGTTCCTAATACGATACGAGCACGAATACCTCAGATAACAGGCCGTGGTCATCTCTGGACGAATTGTATTCATTATGCGATTAGCGATCTCCCCGTCTACCCCCCTCTCGAAGGTCCATACTATCTTCCTCCTACCCCTATCAACAGTTTCCCTAACTTCGGCTTCTTCGGCGAGAATCCTGGTACCCTCCTCCACCAAAGCTCTGGCGAGCTCTCTCCTCCTCTTAGTAGGTCTCCCCACCAGACCTTGATAACTCTTATTGTAGTGTGCCTTGAAGAGTGCTTTTCTGCGTGCGCTGGGATCGTCTTTTACACGCTGCGCGTAAGCTGTGGCACGCAGGCTGGCCGTCGTCTCGTTCACCAATTTCTAGGCTCGTTTTTCGAGGTCGGCAGGCAGTCGTCCGGTCGAAACCGCACGCCACAACCTCTCCTCGTAGACGACGGCTCGCGCGTCACTTATCCTATCTGCTATATCTTTCTTGAGTCTCAAACCTCTTAGGGAAATTCCCCAACTCTTAGCTTGAGTTGTCGATATTTATGACAGATTGTTGTATATACTGAGTATAACCAATATGTATATATATATATATATATATATATATATATATATATATATATATATATATATATATATATATATATATATATATATATATATATATATATACTGAGTATAACCAATGGATCAATGGATTCTTATCTCTAATAGGGTGTATTTCACCTTATCGATATTGCACAACACTAGGTAGTGTGTATAGCCCAGGAGCAATAGGGTTTAAGGTCAAACAAATTGATAACAAGCTGAAAATTGCATGATATTTCCAGAATCATGTCTACATTATCAGAAAAAAAGTCCCCGTAAATCAATCTTGTGCCAACTTGGCAATTCAAGATGGCGTCCAAGATGGCCATTTTTGGTTTTTGCTTATATCGTCGTATTCAGTTATGATAAATATACATAAAAACCATCAGAACATACATAAGTATATAAATATACCAAAACACGGTATATGTAGATAATATTCATAATCACCATTCAAAATGGCCGCCAAAATATATCCCCAAATGGTACCAAAGTGTCTAGCATTAAAATGTTGATGGTCAAAATTATGTTGTGACACGCCTAAATGGCTTTCCAGATGTTGATATATATCCCCAAATGGCATCAAAGTGTCTAGCATTAAAATGTTGACGGTCAAAATTATGTTTTGACACGCCTAAATGGCTTTCCAGATGTTGAGTATGATTTTTCAATGTATACTAGAAACGGATTAGTTGTGACATGCTAAATATGATAAATCTAAATCTAATATGGCTTCAAAACCCTTCCGTGACAACGCAATATTAACTAGCCACGCCCTCGTTGTATTGAAATCCGTATACAATTTTCAGAGCAAAGTCGCGTGCTATGTCGAAAGTCAGTCAGAATGAACTACATGTATATGCATTTGGATTGATACAAGAGAATATAGAAATTAAATGTCTAAAACCAGAATGGTGTTTTAAATCTTAAAAATCATGTGAAAAGATCGTGAATTTGCGTAGAGACGTGATCTTTTGAACACATGACATCCCGGATAACGTCTAACATTGATGTTTTGGTTGTTGCCCTTAACGACGTCGCGTAAAACGTCCCGCCTAACATAGTTTTAGACAATGTCATTGATTAAATTCAGTCACCTGACTCATTAATATGAATGAGGTCTAATGAATATTGATAAGATGACCCGTTGGAGAATTTGATTTTCTTTCAGCAATTTCTCTCAAATTCATGGTTAGTTAGCCATATTAGATAATAATTAAACATTTAATTTATAATTTAATTCTTAAAGGTACATGCCCACGCAGTAGGCACAAAATGTTCTTTATAGGAATTAAATAAGTGTATAATTATGTCACTATTCCACTAGTTCTAAAAATTACGAGTGCCCGCTATACAAATATAATCATTTATTAATTATCAATTTACTGTTAGCGACGCGCGGCGGTAACAGTCTATTTTGATAATGTGCGGGGACGACGACTTGCACATCACGGCTTGCGGTGCGCATGCGCAGTATACTACGCGCGCCAGTAGGCTTCCCAATATGTAAACAAGAAATCAACATGTCGAAACGTCCAGGACGGAAATTGTATGAAACGGCGTCGGCCAAAAAAAGGCGAAATGTCTGAGGGACAGGCAGTACAGAGAGAGAGAGAGTGGTTAATATTGGCGGCCAGATCACCAAACGGAAAGAGTTACGTGGAGATTTAGATTTGGACTCGAACAGAGATTTTTGTTCTCAACTTCCGATACTTCACTGCGTATGTCAAATATGTGATATGATTGACCGTGTCACGTGACGCGTGTTGGTAAAAATAGTACGAGGTCGGAAAATACCCTTTCTGGTCGCGGCACATAAAATGCGATTTAACACCAATTAACACGCGCCGTAATTAAAAATAACTCGTTAGTGGGTAGACAAATGGCTCATATAAGTCATGACAGAAAATGAAAAGTAGTAGTACAGTGTAACCTGCTGCGTGGGCATGTACCTTTAAGTCTAGAGATCAGAAAGGTAAAATGTCTCCTACAATAAATAGGAGAACTACCGCTATAGCTCATCCCATAATTTCTTCATGTCGTCCAAGGTCATTCATTTCACCACTGTTGATTGCAATTGTTGTGTATATACACTGAAAATATGGTTCCCGTGAACTGTTAGATCTTCTGAGCAGATTCAAATTCTCAGATGATTACAGAGAAGTGCAAATGTTGGAGGCTGCACTTGTATCACACAATAGACCACTCGATATCTTCAGTGGTTTCACCCAATTTGTGTATGATAATGCAGACTTCAATGTAGCTACAGTTACTGGTCACAATACTTTCCATAGTATGGTAGGCATAGCTTGTGTTACACCACAGGGTACTGTTGATGAAATGCCTGTACAGCTCAGTCATAGCACCACCGGTGGAAACGTTCCCATAAAGACATACAGCAACCTGCTGTTCCTGGTCTAAAATCTGTTATTATCGGACCAATGAAAGCACCTGAAAAGGAAACTACACATGTCATCTCTGCCAAGGCTTTAGACACACTCTGTGCTGCAGGTTATGTGCTTGAACTTTCCCCCTGTCCATCATGGAGTGGCTTCATGAAAGTATCACATTAAAATGACAATGTTGACAAAACTAGAATTTAAGTACTTCCCTTCATCAACTTGGACCCGGGAAATCTGTCACAATCTATACAGCATTATCGTTTGCCCAAGACCAGTGTCAGAAACATGGTCTTGGCAGATGTCCAGTTACGTTTGACCAACCGTTGTACATAAAGGCGGTAGAATAGTGACTGCAACAAATGATCTAAACAAATTCATTGTTCGACTTGGTGGCTTCCATCTACTCATGTCTTACCTAGGCAGCATTGGGTACATCATGACTGATAGCGGACTGGCAGATCTGTGGGAAACGGTGTATGCCAAATGATATGTTGTGCATATGCTGACAGGTCATGCATACTCACGTGCCTACCGAGCCCACATGCTGACGTCAGCGTCCCTTATCTGTGTGCTATTAAATGATAATCCAAACTGTCTGGATGACATTGACACAGATCATTTGAAAACCTTCCATCAGATGAGCTTGCAAGGTGTTTATCCTGCTGATGTTGCCGATGATGTACAGCTATTAAATGGCATAATATCACAAATCCGTATAGCTGTGGCAAACAAATGCAGAACTGGCAAGTTGTGAGTACAGTACCTTGACCAGGTCGCCCTCCTTCGTCTGTTCATACGTGCTGAGAGAATGGGCAATTGGGATCTTCATCTCCGCTGTGTTAAGAAAATGATTCCATACTTTCATGCTGCTGGGCATCTCCACTATGCCAAGTCTGCCCGATTGTATCTTCAGCAGATTGGTGCCAAATTCACGGAACAGGGATATTTCACTATCCGTCGTACTGACGAGTACTGGAGTGGCAAATTTTCTGACCAAATGATAGAACAGGTCCCAATGCGAATGTTAAAAAACATCCGGCGGCATGACACATGGTAGGGGCATCACAGACAGTACATTGGCAAAGTGGGTGTGTGCAATGCCCGGTTTTTTGCATATGTGTAGCCAACTGGTGAAATTCGCATCAGTACACACATCTACCTCTGAACAGCACAAAGACCTGAGGGTAAGCACACAATCAAGAGATACCAAAGACATTGGTCTCTTTGTGGATTGGCTGCACACATATTCACCATTATGTGAATATGAACCATCTCGAGTTGTATCTATATCCACTGGACTAGTGGCTGACTCGTCAGTGAATTGTGACCAAGCAATCGACATTGGTACCGCCACAGCTGCTAAAATGACAGGTAAGTGTTTCACAGAGATCACTCTTCACAGAAAAGATAAGGTTAAGACAATCAGTAGTATGTAAAAAAGCTGTCAAAGTCCGAGGACAGATACGGCAGTTAACCCCACTCTGTTGTTTAATAGGATCACGTGTGTTATCAATGATAGTACTGAAATGGAAACATTCCTGACACATGAACTGTCACCGCAGTCCCCAGCACTATTCATTGATGGTCTAATGCGGAAGCCCATGAAAAATACACTGGGTATATTGTTGAAGTAATTCGTGACACAACAACCAACTGTCCCAGACAATGCAATATTTGTGGTGGACGGAGGGCACCTACTACACACAGTTGTATGGCCAAAGGCATCTACATATCATGACGTGTTCCAGTTATATATCGCATACACACTAAAACATTTTGGTGTTGGGACAGTTGTTGTATTTGATGGCTATGTTGTCACCTCAACCAAAGCCATGGAGCAGAACAGAAGGGCTAGCAAGGTAACATCACGTTCCATCATATTTGATGTAAATATGAAAATCACGACTGCACAATCAGCATTCTTGTCAAACAGCAGCAATAAACGTCGATTTATTGACTTGCTGAGTCAAGAGATGCAAGCCGCAGGCATAAGAGTGAAACAGTCGGAGGCAGATGCAGATTTACTGATAGTTTCAACAGCCTTAACACTGGCTGATGATGCCGAGAAGCCAGTGGTGGTTGTTGGAACTGACACTGACTTACTGGTGATGCTTGTTGCACTAGCGGTTACAACGGTGGCAATATATATGCTTTGCCGTAGTAACCCAGTGACCCTTTACAACATCCAGGATCTTCAGTATGCTATAGGAGACCTCCCAGTTGCACCAGATAAGCTAATGAAAATGGTTTCATGTGGCTGTAAGACTGGATGTTATTATGGGTTATTATGCACTGAGAAATGCAGCCAATGTATGGAACAAACATGTAATAATACTACGCCCGTACCAGTTGACCAAATGTAATTCATACTGCAGTAAACGCAGTAGCCCGGGGTTTTATTCCTTAAATACAAATGACATAACTGTGTGAGCACTGTCAAACATTAAAATGTGTATCACCAATGATGCATATAAATACAAGAAAGTGATTTGAAAGATAAACATGACTTATTTAAGTTGTGGCGAGTCTAATACACTTATCTAGTCCGAGTGAATGACATAACATTCATAAAAAAGTACATAGAAGTGTCTACCATGGTATCAAATGCCATAATTCTTAATCCAGAAGTCACATGTTATGTATGATCATACAATGTTATCGCTATATTGATGATGCTGTAGTGGTAAAGTGGTATGGAGTTGCATGTATGTTTACTTACAGGACTGTCACAATTCATAATTGTACGAGACACGAGTGCATATCAATCTGTATATACCATGAATAGTAATAATGAATGCATTTCCAATGTCCAATGTATTATGTATTAAGTACTGCTTGCAATATATTGTATAATATATGCATTAAATTGAAAATATTGCTATCTACCTCGCGTTTTTTCTTACAAAATATCCTAAAATCCATCAATTTGGCAGTTTTGGCGGCCATATTGGCGGCCATCTTGAATTGTATAATTTCAGAAATAACAAAACTGCTTTAAAAATGTATATCAGACAATTCAGGTAAGAGTATAAAAAAATCAACACTTTCTTATGCCTATTTGCCCATATAGCTGAACATTAAAAGATAATGAAAAAATGGCGGCCATCTTGGACGCCATCTTGAATTCCAAAGTTGGCACCAGCTGGATTTGCGGGGACTTTTAGTATGTTATTCTACATACATTTATACAACTTTCCTGAAAAATTCAGCTTGTTAACACTTTTGTTTGGGTTTGGTGTTTTTTACTCCTGGGCTATTATCTTCAGGTTTATATTTCATAACAGCCTCGGTGGTCGTGTGGGCTAAGGCGCCACTCTACGGAGACGTGTGTTGTGAGTTCGTGCCACGGCTGGACCTAAAACTTTTTTCTTTTTTTTAACTTCTACCCTTGCAAACGAGATCGCTATGGTAAATAACTGCATGACAACGGCGTTCCTATCCGACCGCTCTATGAAATATATGGTCTCGTGGTTGAGGAAAAATAATTTCCACTCTTCTCATCCATACCCGGTGAACAGTGGGGGAAAATTCAAGTAGTATATGAGAGTCAAACATTATACCACCTCCTGATGGGAGTCACCTCGCGTAGCCGGTGGCTTCGAGAGGGAGGTGGTATCATTTTGACTCTCATATACTACTACATTGTATTCCTTGTTAACAGTCAATCCATTTTGGACACACTTTGAAACAGTTCTTCAATACTCAAACTGATTGAAATACATCCATATCTGTCTTTGAAAACAAGCAGAATATCACACTCTATACATAATAATGTTAGTGTTGTTTAATCACTGAAAACTGCAGCTTCATCATCAATATTATTGAACATCTGATCATTTTGGCGGCCATTTTGAATATATAATTATAGCATTGTATACCTGGATATGTATATATTATCAAATTATTTGATTTGTATACATACAACTGGTATGTATACATGTAATAGGTGCATGAAATGCTGTTTATAACAACTCCATAGAGTAAAGAATAGACCAAAACAAGAACATTTTGGTGGCCATTTTGACTGTTCTGACAATTGTGGAAGTATATTGCATCACTATCTCCTGTATTTTTCATTTAGTTGTGAGGAAAAGCAATGTATATGTGTTTCAACTTTATAAATGTCTGTATGTGTTCGTAACAGCACACGACTCGCAGAAAAATGTTGTAAAACAGCCTATTTCGGCAGCGATTTTGAAATATATTGCCATTTGGGATGTAATTAAATGAAAGATGTATTCTAAATCATTTTACATTCAAATTGTGATTTAAATAGCAATTTACCCGGTTAATACTGATCAGACTGAAAGTTAACAGTTCTTAATAAAACAATATAATACTGTTCGGCGGCCATCTTGTAAAATGGACGCCATTTGTTCATCCAGAGGCCTTTTGAGCGCAGACAACCAGGATTGATACACAATAGGCTACTGAATCCGAAAATCATACTCATCAAAAATACCACATGGGGGGAGGGGGGTTATTGGTGGCTCAAGGTATATAATACTCTTCGCCTAATTGTTCAAAACGATTGAACGTACCCTAACTGTGACCAATCCGACAGCAGAAGATCTGGGTAGATGCTCTCTATAGCCACAGACCTGAACATTTCCGATCTCGGCTCCTACGCCACCTTTAACCCTTAAAATGCTGGGAACAAAATTTGTCATTGGCTGTTGTTTTATATTATGACTTCTTTCTCAATAAAAGCATGGTTTTACAACACTTTAGAATCATTTCCATTGGAAATGATTAAAAACTGCTGTAAAAGCATGTTTTTGGTAAACAAAATTGAAAACAAAGAATAAACAGCCGATGATAAAATTTAATTCAGCAGTGTAAGGGTAAAAACTAATTTACACGACTGCTGCTGTTAATTACATGTTTTCCTTGTACTTGTGTTATGACATTATATTTGAATAATTACATCATGTAAATGTATATATTTGTTCAATTCTTTGTTCTGTTATACTTTCACGTCCAACATATATATGTGATCTGTGTTATATTTCCCCCATAACCAGAATTTTCCCAGTTTCAGACTTATTACTCGAAACATCATATTGTCACTAGTCTTGTGTTGGGGCAAATTGGAAAATCATGTTGAATATATTTGGTAAGATTGAAATAACTATAGAAAGTGAGCAGGGGCCACGTATACATCCGGCCGCCACCTGGAGAAAGTGAGCAGGCGCCACGTATGCACCCGGCTGCTACCTGGAGAAAGTGAGCAGGGGCCACGTATACACCCGGCCGCCAGCTGGAGAAAGTGAGCAGGGCCCCTGGACTCTCCCCCAGTATCCGCGCCTGTCAACTTTTTGCACATTTGAGTGACATTCCTTGATCACTCCTACAATAAAGAAGTGTTGCTGCCTAGATGCATCAAATTTAAATGTGGTGAAGTCCAGAGTCACCTAGAAATCAACATATCAGTGATTCTATATTTTATGTACATCTTGGTGCCATTTTTCTAGTTTCAAGGTAGAACCAATAATTCATTGAACTGTGTTTATTCCATTAGATGGCAGTCCAGGTGTTACATTTATAATAGTATAGCCAATTGTTCTCGTCATTTTATAAACAAAAATCCACTTCAGGGGACCAGGGGTCTCGGAAATGTCATTTCCGTTACGTACATTTACATGACGTAAATATAGTTTTACATTTATATTTTTTTCTTTTCAACGGCATAAAACATAAAACTGAAGGGGCATCTATTAAGAAAAGTGTCAAGAATATGGTAAGCTAATTGTATTAGCTTGAAACAGAGCAATTTAGTAGCAAGTCGTGGAATTTCTCATTTATGGTAACCCAACAACATGTATTTAATATGAATCAGTAAAGTTAAACAAAACAAAATAGTTTGGCATGTAACAGAATGCCGTGTTTTACCACATGTACCAAACATCGTTATAAAGCTACATTTAATTAATAGAACAGCCTCCAAAAATATGGGCGTAACGGAAATGATTTATGTAACAGTAATGACAAAATGTAACGGTAATGACTTTCCATTTATTTAAAATACTAATACAGCATATATAACAAACATATTTATACTTTGCATATGCTGTACAATATAACTTCAAGTAAATGTTTACTTTTAATGTGATTGCCAATAGAAACCGACACTCATCGAAGCTGTGTCTGTGTTTTGTTGTTCCAGAGCTTTTACTAATTAAATCCTGATATATAAAAGTTGTAGGTCTGAATAAATGTGCCATTACTGACCGACAACTGATGGGACATGGTTTATATCTAATTGACGCATGAACTGACTGGTTAGTATGGCAATTTATCATTGCCGTTACACGATCGTCATTACCGTTACATAATTTTGTAACGGAAATGACCGTAACGATAATGATTTTTCTTTAAAAACTCCCATTTTTCACCCCTCTGTATACAACGGATCATGAAGGTAAATATGCAAACACAACGGTGTAAGTGTGTCTATCCACCCATTTTGGTTTCAGCCAACCTACATACATATGGACGTGTATAAACCCCGAACGGTAATGATGCATGCAATGTGTAACCTTAAAATTCTGAATACAGACCAGCCTCGTTCTCGACAATGACTTCAGTTGTGTTACCACCGTGTTTATTTATAAATCGCGCGCCCATAAACAGTGTGCATTGCATTAATAACTGAGAGTAGGAAAGGGAGGTTACTCTGATTTTACATTTTTTGTTCAGCGTAACGGTAATGATTCGATTTCTCGGGACAGATACATTAACGTCAGAATAAGTTTGATATAAATGTTAAACTATTTTAATTCAGATGCAATTAATGTATAGTTAAGTACAACTGGACAAGATTTGAGAATTACGGGCTTGTAAACTGTACTGATTGGTGCAACATACGTATGCCAACAACAGAAAATAATAACTAAACACACATAACAAGAATTGTAAATACTATTTTCTTAATGGATTGGTATTATACGTAATTTCTTTACTGAACAAAATAATGTTTTCCTTATAAATTTTGTGATTTGTCAGTAAATTACACCGGGACACCAGATGTACATAAAATATAGAATCACTGATTATCATATGTTATGCATCATTTGCGAACAGACCCTCTTCAGATTTAGGAAGTATGTAGAAAACTCACAAAATAGATGGTAAATCACAATTTTATGTAACTGTAACTTAGAAAACTGTGGGAAACAACTTAAAATACCTTATTAGAATAATTTTCAATTAACACTATTCTTAGAATATGCTTATTCACTTCTTTTCTAGGGGCATGAATCAATGAGAAGGCACGAATCCACGAGAATTGGGGCTATATTATATATTGTCGAGCGTCATTCTGATACACGTGATCTATTTTTAACTTTGGGGTTTTCCATTATACTAGCGGAAAACGACGTCATCCTCCCAGCAAATACTTCCCATAATGCATCTCAAAGACAAAATGTTGTTCTCTTGGAAAAGTGAGTATCCGATGGGCTAGAGAATCGCCTCCATAACGGTGAGTGGGTGCATCATCCGCCATCAGCAGGCACTTTATTTCACGGTAGAATAATTAATCTGTAATTTGTGTGCATATTTTGGCAAGAGTACATTGGTAAGTCTATGGAATATGTAATTTACTGTCGCTGTTGAATGGCAGATGTCTCCCGCCATTCCATCGATTACTCATAATGGCCGACTGACATCATTTTCGCATGAAATTATTTCTTTGTCTTCACCAGGATGTGTTTAAAGAAGAATGTTAGATAAATGCCCGTGTCAAGCATGAACGACGGCTCGTGGGACGATTCTAGGGCAATGTTGTCGAACGGAACGATGGCAGCAGTTCGACAAAACAATATTTCAAAGGATGATGCAGGTGTGAGCTATTTTTTCCAAAGGCAAAGACCTCAAGAAAGTACAGATGCTGGCAACTACAGCAGTAAGAGATGGGCGGTTGGTGATGACAGCGTGTTGGAGCAGGTGAGCAGTTGTCTCCGGTTCTCTCCCTCCATATCATAATGCATGACAAGCTTGCTTTACTATTCAAATGTTGTTTTCACTAACGGGCAATTATTGTGTTTTGTATTCCTCATTTCCTGACCTTGATTTGAG
Organism: Conchocele bisecta; assembly: GCA_029237695.1. Taxonomy (NCBI): domain Eukaryota; kingdom Metazoa; phylum Mollusca; class Bivalvia; order Lucinida; family Thyasiridae; genus Conchocele; species Conchocele bisecta. The sequence goes on from CM055266.1 coordinate 159,693,419, forward strand.
TGAGGAAACCTATGATTTTTAATGCAACATTTCTAAGACTGGTTGTCATGTGATCAGTGCTTGTGCTGGTTTTTGTTGGACCTGAAAGACCACATTTTGGGCGGACCCAGGATTGACATTGTGCATAATTGTCTAATCGACTGTTTTGGTAACCACACTTTCTGTCTTAAACACAGGACATTCAGCCAGAACGGACAAAGGTTCTTTTTCTGTCAAAATTCTATTTTACTCATTTCAGAATCGATTAAATCATTCAACTACCACAATTTAATTGGACGCATTAAAGGTACATGCCCACGCAGCAGGTTACACTGTACTACTACTTTTCATTTTCTGTTATGCCTTATATGAGCCATTTGTCTACCCACTAATGAGTTATTTTTAATTACGGCGAGTGTTAATTGGTGTTAAATCGCATTTTATATGCCACGATCACATCTTTGACATGCGCAGTGAAGTATCGGAAGTCGAGAAGAAAAATCTCTGTTCGAGTCCAAATCTAAATCTCCACGTAACTTTCCATTTGGTGATCTGGCCGCCAATATTAACCACTCTCTCTCTCTCTCTCTGTACTGCCTGTCCCTCAGACATTTCGCCTTTTTTTGGCCGACGCCGTTTCATACAATTTCCGTCCTGGATGTTTCGACATGTTGATATTCTTGTTTACATATTGGGAAGCCTACTGGCGCGCGTATTATACTGCGCATGCGCACCGCAAGCCGTGATGTGAAAGTCATCGTCACTGCACATTATCAAAATAGACTGTTACCGCCGCGCGTCGCTAACAGTAAATTGATAATTAATAAATGATTATATTTGTATAGCGGGCACTCGTAATTTTTAGAACTGGTGGAATAGTAACATAATTACACACTTATTTAATTCTATAAAGAACATTTTGTGCCTAATGCGTGGGCATGTACCTTTAATCAGACATTTGTATCTGCAAAATAACTCGTAGACGTGTCCGACCTAGCGTAGTTTGGTGACTTGTGTCAGGTTTTTGGGCTGGTATGGCTTCTGCATATAAAATGCTGATTTTTTGTCTGTTTTATTAGGCGCTATGCACAGGTTACTGCTTTGCACCCCCCTCCCCCCACCCTTCCGAACGGGCCGCTATATCTGTGATTTGGCAACCAGTTTGGTTCTTTTCTGGTGATAAATGTGTTCAAAAGCTAAAGCTTGTTTTCCATATTGCCACTTCCAGTTTATATAATCTTGGCTATACGTAGTTACAAACAGTAATTCTTGCAATCTACTCCCGTACTGTCCGTAGCCAGAGTTACGATTCCGCTAATAGGCTTCCTCTGCAGAATAGTGAATCAGATCTGATTCGCACTTTAGTAACTGCACATATTCCGCTTTATAGGCAGTGTTCTGCCAAGAAATCGGAGAATGACTCCATGGGTAAAAAAAAGTGGGGACATTTTCAAAAAAGATGGGGTCACACATGGTATTTTGAAGAAAAACACTGCTTCGAACTATTAAATATCAGCAATTAAAGTAATTAATAGTTTGAAATAGTGTTTTTCTGAGCCCGACAATGGACTTGCAATAATTAATTCATGTAAATTTTCAGCATGTTGTGATTGTGAAAAAAACATGGAAATAAACATTAAAACATGATGATGATGTAGTTCTCTATCATTCCATCGGCTTCCAGACAATATGCGCATTTCAAACGGCTTTTCTGATTGGCGGACCAAAATAGTTCGCTTTATACTTGTATCACTTATGTAAATATACCATCCAATGAAAACCGTCGATAGATGTATAGCTAAGCGCTGTTGCTATGTGAATTCTACATTTCCGGTACATTTCACGAGTGCCCCTAACACAGTTCAGACTTTTTTAATTTCGCAACCCGCGAACTCGGACCAAACATTTAATGCGCCCGTTGGCCCATCGGTAATATTTTTCTTGCGCCATTGACGATTTTTCCACGCCAATGGCGCGATCCCGCAGGGCGTTGACATTCATACTTCGCTATATTGTTATTTATAGACTTACTCCAATAGGACACAAAAATATTATCGCAAACTCGCCTAATAAAGTGTTGAATGTGCAAAATTCCAAGGTCACTCCCACACGAAGCAGAAAGTAAACAGATCATCTTCAATATGGCGGGAGATCCAATGTTACTTGACATATATTTATAATTATCAGGTAAAAATTTTGAGGCAGAGACTGCTCTTAACGTGATATGGATTGCTTTTGTACAGAGATCGCATCTTCATATTTTAGCGAGATAGTGACCTTGTATTTATGTATGTAATCAAGATGTGTGCAGATACGCGTTTTTATAACCCCCGCAACGAGGGGTATACTGGAGTCAGGTTGTCCGTCCGTCACTAAACTTAACATCAGAGAAGTATGTTATAACTTCTATATCTTTCATCGAAAATTCTTAATATTTCATGCATGTATTCCTCTACGGCTCTACTATCATGCGGTGACAAATCCCCGTTGATTTCCAGGTCAAGGTCACATACCGGTACTTAGTATCTTTATACAAAACTTAACATGAGAGAAATTGGTTATAACTTCTATTTCCTTGCTCGGGTCTGCTTCACATTTCACACATACACGAGCCCGCCCACTTGGAATTCTTTTTACATATTTAGGGGTACATGGGCCCACGCGGGGATATTTCGTAAGCCTCGTTTACTGACCAATCTAGTTGGTACATGTATGTGGAGAGCCCAATCGTGTGTTTTCGCCCAGACTCGGGGTATTGTATTCATCAGAACTTTCTTATTATTTCACTGATTTTGATCAAATAAAGCGCACAAAATGTGCAAATTTAGTGTCTAGTAGAATCAATTTCTGGCAAATTCCCTATCTTTCCAGCCCGTTTACCAAACACTTCGACAAAATTTGAAAAGAACTTGCAAATTGACTTTTGCACACAAAATATTTGTCATATTTAAAATATTCAGTTATCGTAAATGTATGTGGTCTCAGATCTCATCTGTGAAGGTGATGAAATATATAAGTAAAAAGGAATAGTAGATTTATATCATACTTATGAACCCAATTGCGCCTATCAGTCGCCTGAACCAAACTATAATACTGAACAACAACTAGTGTTGCCTTTACTAGTCTTTGTACAATCGATTGGTCCTAATTTTATTTCAATTAATTCATCAGCTGGTGTCTAGAATGGAAATGTATTTGTATATACTGTCATTTCACAACCTTATGTTCAGTAAATTATTCTTTCTGTTACAGAAAGGGTGGAAATGGCAAAAATGCATGCACTTTTTTGCTATAGGCTGTGCTTGTTTTCATCAATATTAACACAAACTCCTGGAATTTGATAAACTGAACTATATAGACGCCAGCCACGTTGAACATAAAGAAAAACAACGAAATGACAAAACCGGGTACGAAATGGTATGATTACGAATTGACCAGGTACCTGTAAAACTACATTCAAACTAGTTTAAAATAAAATAAATAAATTTGTATATTATAAACATTACCTTTTCATAACAGTACAATTAAGTAATTAAGATTTAAATTACATTGAAATTGTACTTGTTTTGTTCTTTTTTTAATTTTCGGGACAACCTTGCTATTTTTGACGATGCGTAATCAACATATTATGATATATGAACCTTTCTCATGCTCACTGTTAATATATCATGAAGTTTAAACTTGGGACAAAACAATCAAACATAAATAACGAATGTGTTACGGTCCGAAACGCTCTCAAAATTTAATATGGATCACCAGGAAGGAAACTATACCGTCACCGGGTAATGTAAGAACTGGCGATCCATAGTAAACATGTCAATTTATCCATGAAATTGCTGTGCTGAACCATTTTTGTCGAGCCCTCTTGCGGAAAGCGAGACATATGATCACAATGACGTCCTTGCGTCTGTCCATCCATCTGAAATCTGCATTAAAGTTTTTAAAAATACCATCAAATGCCTCGGCGGGCTCGACATGCGGGCCGCGCCCATCTGGTTATGAATTATTAGCTCAACTCATGTGAGCTATTGTTCCCGCAATGTGTCCGTCGTCGTCCGTGAACATTTTCAAACGTCTTCTCCTCTGTAACCATTGGGCCTATAGTCACCAAACTTAATGGTCCTTAGGTAGGGGGATTACAAAATTGTTGAAATGACGTCATTACGTAATCCAAGATGGCCGCCGTCTAAAAATAGCACAAATTCTTCAAATATCTCATCAAGAACCGCCAACCGGATTTCGACAAAACTTGGTAGGAATGATCGATGTACAATACTCTTTCAAAGTTGTTAAAATGGTGACCCCGGGCTCAAAAATGGGCGTGGCCTATGGGGTCAAATTTTATTTTTGAATATGGTCATGTCGTATATCAAATTGAAGGTATCAATGAGGCGATCACTCTGGTGCATTTTTTGTCGAAATCGGATGGTTAGGTCATCCAAGATGGCCGCTGAAAGGTCAACAGGTCATTCTTTTATTAGAGACTTCAAAATTCTTCTTCACATGAACCGCGCCCATGATAGCCAAACTTTAAAAGTTATGGTCCATGGGTGAAGCCTTTTCAGATTTGTTAAAATGGAGGTCATCGCTAATCCAAGATGGCCGCCGTCTAAAAATAGCATAAATTCTTAAAAAATCTTCTTCTCATGAACCGCTAGCCAGATTTCGACGAAACTTGGTAGGAATGATCGATGTACAATGCTCTTTCAAAGTTGTTAAAATGGTGACCCCGGGGTCGAAATGGGCTTGGCCCGTGGGGTTAAATTGGGGTCAAATTTTATTTTTGACAGAATATGGTGATGTTATATATCAATTCGAAGGTATCAATGAGGCGATCACTCTTGTACATTTTTTTGTCGAAATCGGATTGTTATGTCATCCAAGACGGCCGCCGAAATGTCAAAAGGTTCTTTTATTATAGATTTCAAAATTCTTCTTCACATGAACCGCTTGGCCCATGGTTGCCAAACTTGCTCGTGTCATATATAAAATTGAAGGTATCGATGAGGCGATTGCTCTGGTGCAATATTTGTCGGAATCGGATGATTATGTCATCCATGATGGCCACCAAAAGGTCCATTTATTCAAGATTTTGAACGTCTTTTTCTCAGGAACCACATGGCCGATGCTGGCAAAACTGCATAGGAAGTTAAGATCCTTGGGTGAAGCATTTTCAGATTTGGTAAAATGAGAGTCATCGCTTAATCCAAGATGACCGCCATCTAAAAATAGACTATTTTTTTTAAAACACATGAACTCAATGTCACATTCTCCTCTGGTGTTCATGGAGTCAGGTGAGCGAATTAGGGCCATCATGACCCTCTTGTTACTTGTGTCACATGTATATATGGTGTATAAAGTATAATATACTTCATTATAGATATGTAATTTGCCGACCATACGTATAAAACACCATTATTTCGACTTGCCTTAAAACGCACAATTGGAAATAACAATTCTCCATAACTCCTTATGTAGTGCAATGTATTGAAATGTAATTAGAGTTATGTACTCAGAACAAGCTCTCTAGTAGCTGCACGTTTTCCGCTTTATAGGCAACAGGTTGCATGAAATCGCTTCACCACGCCACACAGTAAAAATGTGCGCAATAGCATTTACACTTTGCGCACTGAACTATAGAAAAAACCTGCAGGGTGTTGACGTTCATACTTCGCTATATTGTTATTGAGAGACAGTTCTACACTATGACACAAACATATTACCATAATCTTACCTAATGTAACAGGAATAGAAAATATGCACCCGACCCGGGACTCGAACCCGGCACCTCCCACTTACAAGGCGGTCGCTGTACCGACTGAGCTAACCGGGCACAGATGCATATCTTTATCTTCTCTCCTGAGTTACTAGATCCGTACCGTGACATACTCCCCCGCCAAATTGAAATTCGTCCTCGAATTACACATTTTTGGGGAACAGTGATTACCTGTGGGACAATCTCTGTGGTATATGTATTAGTCACAGTCCCTCGTTAGGCGTCAAATATAACAGGAAGAGAAAAGTATGCACCCGACCAGGACTCGAACCCGGCACCTCCCGCTTACAAGGCGGTCCCTCTACCGACTGAGCTAACCGGGCACAGATGCATATCTTTTATCAGATTATCTTCTCTCCTAAGTTACTAGATTCGTGACCGTAAAGCGTGTATTAGCCAAATTCTTAGGTCACTCTCCACGAAGTACATGTAGAAAGTAAACGAAGAAGGCTGCAAGCGCACAGTTGGAAATACTACTCGGTCCTAACAGTAATGTAATGCAGTGTTATGAAATGAAATGTAATTAGTTATGTACTTAGAACTAGAAGTCGCTATATTGTTATTGAGAGACAATTCTACAATATGACACAAAAATATTAACATAAACATACCTAATAAGTGTGTATTAGCAAAATGCTTTAGGTCACTCTCCACGAAGTAGAAAGGAAACAAAGAAGGCTTCAAACGCACATTCAGAAAGACTACTCCGTATAACGCTTATGTAATGCAGTTATGAGTAATGTAATTAGAGTTATGTATTCCTATAACTTTTGACTGGCTCGCTAATTGTAATTTACTAATCCGTGTGAAGGCTGTGTACCATCTTTTTCAACCAACGGAAGTATGGACTGGTTTTGTGATTTACCTTGTGCCCGGTTCCCGGCCTTGCATGACCTTAGCTGTTGATAGGCTGTTAAACACCAACAAACGACCTTGTGCCCGGACTATGCGCACGTTACAATTAGCGAGCCGGCACACGGTAAATCATGAAACTAGTCTGTACTTCCGTTGTACAACCTGCAGGGCGTTGACGTTCATACTGCGCTAATTGTTATTGAGAGACTATTCTACAATGTGACAAACATATTACCATAAACTTACCTAATAAAGTGTGTATTAGCAAAATTCTTTGGTCTCTCTCCACGATTAAGTAAACAAAGAAGCCTTCAAACTCACATTTGGAAAGACAACTCAGTCATCTCTCATGTAATGCAGTGTAATGAAATGTAATGTGTGCTCAGAACTACCTATTTTCAGTGATTCTGTCCTTGCATTTTGCGACTTTGTCTGATGAACGAGGTGAAAATATGTAAACGTACATATTTCTCATTTGTTGATGTTTTTTTAAAATACTGCAAGTTTAAGACCTCAAAACGCGAGTGCAGAATCACAGAGAATGAGGTGTTATTGTAACGAAAAAAATGTACATCCGTTGTCTCGGCTAGAAGGATACAGATAATATAAAAAACAGATGAAATAGTAAGAATACATCGATATAGCCGAGATTATCTAAGCTATTGAATTGGCATTATGGAAAACACAAAAGGAAATATTTTAGTTTTAGAACACATTTCTAATAACTTAAATATTACTTCAATGTTTGTGTTTGGACACATGATACATGTGCATTGTGCACACTTGGAACACACATGCTCCAAATAACATGACCTTGACCTTTTTGACCCTCACATGGTTGTGAAAACACTTGGCCATTTTTGTTTACACCAAACTGTTTGTACAATATTCTTCATCATGATACAACTTTACCAATGTTTCAAATCCATAATATTTTAATAGGACATTTGTCCAGTTACCAGTAAAATGGATAGGATTTTTCAAAATGGATAGGACAAGTCCGGGGGCATGCCCCCCCCCCCCACACACACACAAAAAAAAGGTCTTTTGAGGTCCACATTCAATGTCCAACCTTCTGGTGGAGTTTAAGACCAATTTTCACACAGTTTGGTGCCACTCTTAGAAGACAGGACTTATGACTTTAGGAAAATAGACAGAAAATGTGCCCATGGACATAAACAGAGAAGGGGGCCATGGTCCACAGAGGTATTTTTGGGGGTCATTCGCGAAAAATAGTAAACAAAAATGCGATGTTCAGAATCGGTTTGTTTTGGTCCGTCGGCACCACCTGTTTCGGTCCGTTCTTGGCCGACAGTTTCTTCCGCCGCATACGGTGAACAGGCTGTCACATCCTCTGTTTCCGGATAATGAGATTTGTCAATGGGGGTTTGCGATTCAGTGCTAGGCCCGGCACTACTATGACGATCTTCGGAATGACAACTTTGCCTTTTTCGCAAAAAAAAGAGGAGAATATTTATGCTTTTACTTTTCGGTAACAACATTTTCTCAGATTGTCTCATGTTTGCAAGGTTGGCCAATGAAATCACTGTTTACATATCTAATTACTGTAACCAATAGCACTGACCAATGAAAATCGACAACACACTGTCGCTACATGCCTTACTTGATTGAATATACTGATGTTCTGAAACGTTTTTTATGATTTTACGGCTAGGTGATTTCTCGCACGTTGCGCAATTGGATGAATTTATGTGCGCCGTCTGGGCAATTGCGCGTCCTAGAATGAACACAGTAACCTATACGTACGAAATGACCGAAGAACACGCACCTTTTCAGGGCCTGAAAATAGCACTGGTCCTGGATCTGCAAATTTTAATGTCGGACCTTTGTATTTCACAAGCAACAAAAGTCCTTCGGACCTGTGATAAAATTGAAATTGCGATCATTATTCAGTGGTGATGCTAAATCCGTTTTGATTATCGTCTTATTTAGATAATTTAAGATGATACAGCAGTGTATTTACACCTGGTGTTACGAGTCATTTTGCATTAAACAGACTGTACGAAATGGTATGGGTACAAATTTACCCAGAACTTTCCATTTTACGGCAGTCGTAAAATTCGAACAACAACAAACAATCGCGATCAGATTCGACAGCAGTGCACTATATAACGGCAGTAGGCGTGTGTACTCGTACTGTATGCATGCGAACCGAGTTCAGTGCAATGTATCCGTCAAATTATCAAATATCTTCTTAAAAATTGTATCGGACAAAATGACCAGCTCCAGACAAAAACATCGGACAAACCAAAATTTTGCCGATCTGAAACATTGTATTACTTGACAGATTTCTTCTATATTTGGACACTTGACACATGTGAGCATTTGGAACACATGTCTAATATGTAGTTTGATTCCATTCCCCAGACCTACCTGCCAAAATCGCCCCGACCCCCAAACAAAATATTGGCACAATTGGAAATATATATATAATTTTTAATTGGTAAAAGAGGGCGAAGTGTTCTGGGTGCGAATTGGTCATGGTAATTAGTGTTATCAGAATGCATTGGGGTTCGGCATTGTTTTACTTTTATTTCTGTGCAAAACTGAAATTCCTGTCACTTGATTTTCAATTAACATGGTTTTAGCGATCATGAAAGCTAAACGTGTAAAGCTAAAAATTAAAACTTATCCGATGTGAGGCCTCGAAATCAATAGCATTAATTGCAACATTGGTTTTATAAAAAAAGGCATTCATACATGTAGATGCTGACAATATTGGTGGGTGGCAGGCGGGAGTATGTGATGGGTAATTTAACGATCGGGTTTCATCCTTACTGGAATCCCGATTGGAGACCTGGTTTGGCCCTCACATACTTCTTTGGCATTTTGTATGTGACAGTTGAATCTGGTTTACCCCTTATGGGAGTATTACGATTATTCGTAATCCTATTTTAGGGGAAGGGGCCAAGTGACTTTGGTGTGGTATGGACCTGGCACCAAGTTGGGTTATTCTAATTTCAGGACTGAATATATTTGTTCTCGATGTAAATATTCCGTTCTGATTTTGGGATTTTCCCCCCAATGCAGCAGGTTAAAATGGGATCGAACACGTTTGCCTGGCCTTACATGACCTTAGCTGTTGATAGGCCGTTAAACATCAATAAACAAACTATTTTGTGACCGATAGCTGTGCATTTTCTAACAATATTGATTTCAGCGCAAGGGACTGGACTTTTCTGGAATGTGTAAACTCAATTATTTTTATGCCACCGGGTTTCGAAGAAAGCGGTGGCATATAGTGTTTGGACCGTCCATCTGTCCGTCCATCCGTCACACTTTTCGGTTAAACCACTTTGTCACAGTTTCTCAAATATGCTGCAGGTGGCATCCGCGTTCGACAGACGCATTTCTTGTTTATGCATGAAAAGGCCAAATAGGCAAAAGGTTATCTAAATTTTGTCTTGTCTGAAAACAGCTGACCAAAATCCGACACTTGTCATCAAATCTGTCGGGGGATCTTGTCTTCCAAAGCTTCAACCGAGTGGACAGACTCACAGAGGTGGTGGTGTTTGTGAGAAATGTTGGAGCATGCTTGTTTGTTGCAGCAATCTCGTGGCATGACTGTGCAGGAGCTGGAGAGGGGGTTCCACACAATGGCCATTGACAGGGAGGTATGTATATGTCTAGCTGCGGCCCGGGGGTCAAATTATTTTGAAATTTATGTTGATTTTTGTTTGTGAATTCTTAAAAATCTGAGTAATGGACTCCTGTTTAGCACGCCTTCCACTGGCAGGAGTGCCTATGCCGTACCCCCGGGCGTCTATTAGAATCACCACTGGCTCCGAAGTCCAGGGTGGGCAGTGTTATTCAGCAAAGGGAAAATGATAAAAAAAATATACGATGTTCTGCTATCTGAACAAAAACGTAACTAAGGGACGTTACTCTCAAACGCCAGACTTGATTGTACTGTCTGTCAGTTTATAAACATTTGGGCCAAGACGTTTCGGCCCACTGGTCATTATGGTACAGTCGGTAGAAATGTTAAATTTAATGGTAATGTATATCAAGACAGCGTCAATCATTAATGCTGATCAGATTTACGCCTACGGACGTTTCGTCAGCGTTTCGGATCTGTCGGGTTTGAGATGCTTTGAAAATGGCGTCTCCGTAACCGTGTAAATTCTGATCACCCTGTGTCCGTGCAAATAGCTACTGCTGATGAGGAATTTACTGTGACACCGGAAACAGTCGAATATCGCTTCCGCTTTTGAAAGTGAAAGTAGCAATTATGTTTTTTCCTCGATTTTAAAGGAAGTTTGCTTTCGAAATAATGGAAAGAAAAAAATCTAATTGGACAATTAGCTCCGATTTTGTTTCAAGTCGGTACTGGGCGTTTATTAGAGGCACTAATTTCGTGAAAATTGGCCAAAAAATGTGTCATTTTCAACGTAAAAAGTGGGGGGTGTGCGTCTATTAGATCATGGACATCTATTAGAATCTTTACGGTATGTCTTTTAATGGTTCTCTATAATTTCTGTTTCCTATCACGTCTCTTCTTGATATTTTACACATGCCTTCCTCTAATGTTTCTCTCATGCTGTATCAAATCCATGACCCTCGGACCCCACCTACCCCGAGGTCAAGCTCACAGTATTAGTGCATTCACATCGTAACATTGGGGAAAATTTTGTTACAATTTCTGTTTCCTATCACGCCACTTCTTATTTCACACATGCCTTCCTCCAATGTTTTTTGTTGCGGACAACGCGGTATAGTCAGCACAATGGCGTACGTATGTGCATCTGGGTTAAGTTTTTATGCCCCTGGGGCCCGTTTCACTAAACTTCTTACGACTAAAATGTTCGTAAGTTCAAATTTAATATCGTCTGTAACTTTCAATTTATGGATTTACATTTATTGAGCATAGGCTGCATATGCAGCCTATGCTCAATAAATGTAAATCCAATAATTGTTTTCAAGAAAACATTATTAATGCGAAATTTACAGACTATCATAATTTTGCACTTACGAACCTTTTAGTTGTAAGAAGTTTAGTGAAACGGGCCCCTGGTCTGTATGGACTGTGTCCGTCCGTATGTCCAGCACATTAAGAAGTTCACCAGAGTTTATCAATTATGTCATAACTTCTATATTCCTTGAATTATTATTTAAATATTTTAACACAGTTCAGTTGTGGACAAATGCCACACCTCCATGCCGCCCTTAATATGACCTTTTGACCTCGACAACTTTTCAACACATTGATAAGTTTCTTAATTATGTCATTACTTCTATATCACTTGAAGGATTACTTTAATATTTCAATACATCATACATGTGCACAAATGTCGCACAATCATGCTGCCCTTAATAAGGCCTTCACCACTTGATCTTCACAACTCTGCTTCACCAACTCACTCAAAACCATATTTTCATTATACGCCCCACCTGTGCGACCCTGTGCCCAATGTCAAGGTCAAATTACTTTGAATTTACATTAATTTACTTTTTTTTTGGCACTTAGGTTAAAGTTTTAAAGAACACTGTATCTCTGAAAACTCTTCGCCAATTCACTCGAAACTTGACATGTGTGTTTATCATGATCCATATTTTCATTCTATGCCCCACCCGTGCGGTGGGTGGCAGGTGGGAGCACGCGATGGGTAATTTAATGATCGGGGTTCATCCTTACCGGAATCCCGACTGGAGACCTGGTTTGGCCCTCACTTACGTCTTTGGCATTTTGTAGGTGACAGTTGAATCTGGTTATACCCCTTATGTGAGTGTTACGATATTCGTAATCCTATTTTAGGGGAAGGGGCCAAGTGATTTGGTGTGGTATGGACCTGGCACCAGGTCGGGTTATTCTAATTTCAGGGCTGAATATATTTATTCTCGATGTTAATATTCAGTTCTGATTTTGGGATTTTCCCCCCAATGCAGCAGGTTAAAATGAGATCGAACCCGTTTGCCCGGCCTTACATAACCGTAGCTGTTGATAGGCCGTTAAACACTAATAAACAAACCCACCCGTGCGGCCCCTGTACCAAATGTCAAGGTCTAATTACTTTGAAATTTACCTGAAATTTGAAGAAGAAAAAATTGCATTTAGGTTAAAGTTTATAACAACACATTATCACTGAAACCGCTTCCCCAATTCACTGGAAACTTCACCTGTGTCTTTATGATCATCCATATTTTCATTCTATGCCCAACCTGTGCGTCCCTGTATCCAATGTCAAGGTCAAATTACTTTATTTTTTTGTCGCTCCCACTTGCAGACGGATTGATATAGTCGGCACATTGGTATACTATCAAAGCTCGTTTACTAATATCAAATGCCTCGGCGGGCGCGACGTGTGGGCCGTGGTCATCTAGTCTATCATGCCGTGCCAAATCCACGAGCCCCAGACCCACGCTTACCCCAAGGTCAAGGTCATAATCCTAGTGCTTTCACAAACTTTACATTGGGGGGAATTTGTTGTAATTTATGTTTCCTTTTATGCCATTTTCTTGATATGTCACACATGCCTTCCTCCAATGGCTCTCTATCAGACATGTTCAGTGACTGGTATGCCAATACCGTACATTGTACCAGAGATGTTCCATGAATGGTATGTTAATATTTTACGCTGTATCATGGTGGTCGTGTGTTGCAGCCTGGTAAGAAGATGTGGGATATCGGCGGCGATGGTGGAGGCAAGTCTGAGCCGAGTGGCGCCGCTGTGTTCCAGCCGAGCCCGTGGCACCGGCCTCGTGATGAATGGGCCCAACAACAACAGCCCACAGGTAATCTGGCTATGGTGGCGCTACTGGTAGCCGCGCTAGTCATTTACATAATAATTTGGTTACATATAATTTCAGAAATTATTTGGAAAAGTACTACGTTTTCTCAAATATTAGGGCAACTGTAAAATATTATTGTCCCACATGTGCACGAGTCGCCCCACGTCCACATTATTTTCATTTACCTTAGAGCATTTGGATAACCTTATATCTTCAAGCCTCGCCTTGGCCATCAAAATTATTTGGAAAAGTACTACATTTTCTCAAATATTAGGGCAACTGTAAAATATTATTGTCCCACATGTGCACGAGTCGCCCCACGTCCACATTATTTTCATTTACCTTAGAGCATTTGGATAACCTTATATCTTCAAGCCTCGCCTTGGCCATCAAAAATACTTTCATAGTATTTCCATCTAACTGGTCTGTCGGATGAGACTTTAAACTGTAGTCCCGTCTCTATATGACCGTGACTATTGCTGGTAGTGAAACCCATTCACTGTATATCTTCAATGCTGTTGCAGCGATCATACTCGTATTGAACTTAATTTCATTAACTCCTGTCGCTCAGATGTACAGTATAGATAGATTCTCATGAAATGTCCTTAAAACCATTGACATTATGATCTCTTGTGTTTACTGTTATTATAAAATTAAACAAAAACATACCATGGAAAACTTCAGTATTGTCTCCATTGGAATTACACAGGAGTCTCGTTTCTACGCGATCATTGGGAACCAGGAATCATGATCGTAATATTGCCGGATCGTGAATTTGTAGAATTGTTCTGTTAATGAAACCAGGGACGTTCTGGCCCGACTGAAAACGGACCAAATTTGTTTCTGCGGTATGGGGTCACAATTTTAACAACGAAAAGCGATGTGTAAATAATTATATTTTACTAATAAATTACTTAAAAATGTAACAGCATACCCTAAATTTATTACATGTATATGCTGTTACATCGCAAGTATCCACAAACTAGTATCCATTTAAAATAACCACAATATGAACATAAAGATCCATTGAATGAACCGAAATCAAGCGTTTTACCACGAAGCTGTTGTTGTTAATGAAAATCTCGCACTGACTTTTTGGTTTTCGAGTTTGTCCCTTACAGTATTAAGCTGTACGCTTTTTATATGCCCGTTTGAAAAAATGTAACGTATTATGTATTCATCTTGTACGGGTGGATACAGCTTGTCCACGCAATAACTAGAGGTCTACTTAACAGATTGTAACCAAATTTGGTATACATGTTTATCACGGCAAGACGAAGAAGCCTATTGATTTTGAAGAAGCCGATGACTTATCTCCCATTGGCGGTCATTTTTAATTTTCGCATTGTATCCTTGTCCACGCATTAACTCAAGTTCTACTTCACTGATCGAAACCAAATTCGGTATACATGTTTATCATGGCAAGACAAAGAAGCCTATTATTGATTTTGAAAAAATTCCGATTCTTATCTCCCCTTGGTGGCCATTTTTAATTTTCGTACTCTGTATCCTTGTCCACGCAATAACTCCAGTTTTACTTCACCAAGCGAAACCAAATTCGGTACACATGTTTATCATGGCAAGACAAAGAAGCCTATTGATTTTGAAAAAAATCCGATACTTATCTCCCCTTGGCAGCCGTTTTTAATTTTCGCACTCTGTATCCTAAGGCATGAGAAATTTCCTGATTAATCCGGAAATCCGGATTTGAGGTCACAGGGACCACTTTTGTGAATCTTGTAAATCCGTTGAGAATGGCGATAAAAAATTACAATTTTCCCAAAAAAAAATTTTTTAAGTGGCGATTCTTTTATTTTCCCCAGCGGAATCCCTGTTATACATGTACTGACTTCTTGTTGCAAGTATTATTTTAAATTGAAATGGATTATGTTGCCTATTTTTAATAATTATAGCATATTTTTTCAGGGGAAAATGTGATCTATTTAATGCTAAATATACCTCGGAATGAAGCACAGAGCATCTAGAATTGAAAAAAAAAATTATGGGGGGGGGGGGGGGGCATGCCCCCAGACCCCCCTAGCAAATCGCAGCGCAATCCGCTGCTCAAATAAATGTTCAGGATTGGGGATAGTGTTGCACTCACATGCCTGATCCTTGTCTACGCAATAACTCAAGTTCTACTTGACCGATCATAACCAAATTCGGTATGCATGTTTATCACGGCAAGACGAAGAAGCCTATTGATTTTGATTAAAAATTCCGATTACTTATCTCCCCTTGGCGGCCATTTTTAATTTTCGGACTCCGTATCCTTGTCCACTCAATAAGTCGAGTTCTACTTGACGGATCGTAACCAATTTTGGTTTACATGTTTATCACGTCAAGATGAGTTATCTCCTCTTGTTCACTGGCCTTGCCTCGACGGTCGTATATTGTGACCTTCGGCACCTTTGTTTCGCATTTTTGCATGTTTTATGGTACAGACAGCTGACGCATGCAATACTGAAATGAGGCTGATGGGTCGATATGGGTTATTTTTAGGTGTGTGTGATACGTGTAGATACGCTACATACACGGATTAGACGGCGGTGACACGTGATTAAGCAAGAGCGTTTCATTGGCTGATCAATATGGCAGATTCTGCGTCTTAGTTCACGTAGCTGATTGCAAACTTCAAAGGGAATGTCAGCTGTTTGTCTACATTCACAAAGTCAATTTAATTTGTCACAGATATGGGCCATATTGGGGAGTCAGTACATGTGATTGTTTCGTTAGTGGGTTGAAAAGAAATCGGGGAGCCACGAGAGCACCGCGTAGTAACTGTGTTAGCGTAGTAAGCGGTCACATAGAAACGGGACTCCCCTGTATTTCAATTCATTCAGGTCAGAATTGTGATGTGGAGACATTTTAAAAATGAGGAAGACAGTGATTAATGCAGTTTATAATTGTTAAACAGTTTAATTGCTTCACTATTTGTGTTGTATTACTTTATGCCGACACAATATTGTTGGCGATTTTAGACTCGCATGGCCTGCCAGCTGAGTCGCAACTCTCGGCTGCCATGCATCGAACTGGCAGCTTCCCTGGCACGGCCATCGGGTCTGAGCAGCCTCTTCTCTCTCGCCATTCAGAGGCCGGCACCTCCCTCGGGGTCAACATGGTGGAGTACGTGCTCGGGGGCGGCCCTGCACCCACCGTCACCACCAGTAACATAGCCCGCACCGGCATCAACAACCCATACGTGAGTACCACCGTCCATACGCAAGTATCCCCGCCCCCATACACGAGAGTGAGCTATTGCTACCGCTTTTTGTCCGTCATCCGGCCACACTTTCAAACGACTTCTTCTGGGCTGATGTTGGTCAAACTTCACAAGGATGATCTATGTGCGACACCATTTCAAATTTGTTAAATCAAATCAAAGGTATCGACGAGACAATCCATCTGGTTTAATTTTTGTCGAAATTGGACTAACGTATTTTGCCGGTTATAGGTCGCAAGAGTGTATCAGACCAAAATCTTCAGTCCAAAATCTGGGGGAAAATGTCTACATGAGATTATAAGACGCACCCAATTAAACAAAATAAACAAAAAAAATAAAAAAAACATGCCAAGTTGTTATTTATTTCCCCGCACTGTTTTTTATTTGTACCTTGGACGTTTTTGTCTGTATTTTCCCTATCATAGTTTGCCGACTCTATGTCCGTGATTCCCCAGTCCCTATTTCACCGTTTTCTAGTATCTTCAATTACACTGTGAACTCGGTAGTACACGCTTCACTATAACACGTGCTCGGTTAGTACATGGTTGTGCATTGGCTCCAGATTTTTTTGCCTATTTGTATATCAAAATCGTGTTAAATGTGTAACAGACTATTGTCAGAAATCGTGTTATATTTGAGATCATATTGCTGCCGAAAGTGGTATTATATTGTTAATTATTGATTGCAGTATGTATTATCTCTTTTCAACACCATTTACGGAAACTATTTTCGAAATCAATATCGGCGAAATATGGCGACGTCTGCGTATAATCCAGTGTTTTTTTAACCCGTTCCTTTCGGAATACACATTTACGGATATGAACTTTATTAAATATTTTATTTTTATTTTTGTTATTTCTCACTGACAGTATATGTTGTGACCACTCATTTGAACCATCTCGACGAAACGGTTTAAATGGTGGCATATACTTCTGAGTGCATAGAAGGAAAATATTTAGGATTTTCCGCAAATATAAGCGTATCCTCAGCATGAAATGGGTTACTGATTGCCCCCCTGATGCGAGGATGAAAGTCGCACGTTCGCCACGTCTGCGGCACATCAAAAGGCGTGTTAACCAATCAGTGCAATTTCAAAACAGCCTAAAGGTCACACAGTTTACAGCGTCGTGCTGAATGATGACCTAAGATAAACACCTGTTAGTTGACACGGCTGGGTGTTATCGATTTTTTTCCGCAAAGCAACAGACAACTTATGTAATATTTCAAAATCAGTCGTATCTTCCGTATATGACGCTGAAAGCAGCCTATAGCTATGACGAATTTGCATTGTCCGCTGACGTAATTATAATGTTTTTAATTAGAGATTGGCGAACATTGTAAACTACGCAAATCCACCGCCTGGTCTGGCCGCTAATGCAATAAGCCGGGATTTGTCAGAGATAGAGACCCAATTCACATAAACACGTTTGCCGTGTCATAAATAGACTGGTTCTCGGTAGTATTGTTTCACTGGGACGCATCAGACAGGGTACCAGTTTAGTGACGAATACGAAACTGACGTCAGCAACCGCACGTATTGATATTTGATATGGCTTTGTGTTGTAAATCTTGACACGCGGTGTGTTTGATGTCGGCCAGCTGACTTAGGCTTGCCACTTTCATCAGCATCGTGTAAGCACACAGTTTCGAAACTAATGATGGACTTGCGTGGAATTGCATTATGCATATTGGGATTTACCGTTAAAGGTACATGCCCACGCAGCAGGTTACACTGTACTACTACTTTTCATTTTCTGTCATGCCTTATATGAGCCATTTGTCTACCCACTAACAAGTTATTTTTAATTACGGCGCGTGTTAATTGGTGTTAAATCGCATTTTATATGCCGCGGCCAGAAAGGGTATTTTTATGTCTTCAAACTAACCTGAATGGTTGCAAACTATTAGGTTGCTATGAAATCATCCTAATAATAAAAATCTGCCTACTCTAATCACTCAATTAGCCCACCATTCCGCTCTATACACAGCCATTTGGCTCTTCCGCTATTCAAACACCTCCTATTATTTTTAGGACGCTATCAAGAATGCAGGTATATTTTGTATCTCCATAATTTCGTTCTAATTTTGAATTTCTGCCGTGTTTTGGGCTTTATTTGTCATTGGATATTGTTCAATACATGTTATTGTCACTCATTTGTGTTACGTGCTTATTTTTCTTTTGTTTTTATTGGTGTTTTACACTGTGTCACGTATTTTTGCGGGTCGCGAGGTGCGCGTTTCGGACCCTGTCGGGTTCGTCCCCGAGTGTAGTCGTACCCGTGACAATTTTTTTTTTTTTTTATTAAATTTTTTTTGTGTATTTTTCCTGGCGTACTTGCGGTGTTTTCTAACGGGTTTTGTAGCAATATCTGTTAGCATGCCGCAATCACGCGCTTTGTGTGGGCATATGACGTCTCCGTGGGACACCCATAAGGACAGGTGCTTTTCCTGTTGCGGGTGTTGCAAGGAGACGCCATGTGATTTGTCCGGCCTTTGGACGGATACGACGTGGGGCAAGGCTGGGTCTCGTAGGTCCCATACCTCACGGTCGAAGAAGTCTGTGACCGCGTCTCAGCTCTTGAGAGCGGTGGTACCTTCCGAGGTAGGTAAGGCTTCGGAGGTTGCGTCAGTTGGGATCTCCCCATCGGGGGGATCGGTGTGCGTTGAGAGGGTACGTTCGGGGTCTCTGACTTCTAAACGTTCCTCATGTGATAGGCGGTGGATCCTATGCTGGGGATACTGGGCTACTGAGGCCGGTTCTTGATCCTATATCACCCGGTGCTCATGGGGCTTTACCTATCACAGGGTTGCTGCGGCCGGTTCTTGATCCCATATCACCCGGTTCACAGCGGACCCAGCCTCTCACAGGAGAGGCGCCCGGTACTGGGTAACGGGCACCGGGCACCGGTCAGGCACTGGGCACCGGTCAGGCACTGGTCACCGGGCACCGGTCAGGCACCGGGCAATGGTCACCGGGCAGCCACCGGGCACCGGGCAGCTACCGGGCACCGGTCAAACACCGGGCACCGGGCACCAGACTCTCCTTCAGGTTCCTTCTTCCCTGGACAGCCTGCTGCTTCCGGTAGGAAGACGTTCTTGTCTTCGGTTGGTCTTCGTTCTACGTGTTCACGTAAGTCGAGGTGTCGATCTCGTCGTAGGTCGGGATTGGGTTAGCTCTTTGATTTCGGGTTCGGAGTTTAGATCTTGTTCTTCCTTTTCCTCGAGGTCATTCTCAGGTTTTGGAACCGGTTCATCTAGATCTCGTTCTCCTGTTCGTCGTAGGAGACGGTTGTATAGGGCTTCTACATGTAGTACAGTTCTGTTGAATCAGATGGCGAAGGTTCTGGGGGCTCTGACAAAGTCCCAGAACTTAGTGGGACAGATCGGCCAATTGTTCTTCAGGTCAGCCACGGAGTTGCTGAGGTTTCTTGTCGGCTTCTCCACAGCAGGTGGTTTTGCCAGTGGATCCTCCCGTTTATAGCCTTCCACGTATGTGATAGATGACTACCAGTCTAGGGTTGCTGCGGCCGGTGCTTATCACATTCACCCGGTCACAGCGTACCAAAACTCTCGCAGGAGAGGTGCCGGTATTGTGTTACGGGCACCGGGCAGGCACCGGGCACCGGGGTAGCAACAAGTTTATGACCGGTGTGTTCGTGGGTTCGTATCCTGTGAACATATTTTGTTTTTGTATCCGGCTCCTCGAGATCTAGCTCTTCCGTTCTCGGAGGAGACGGTCGAGGTGGTATTGGACGCCGTGGTGCTTTGGCTCCGTACTTGTCTGGCCTGCTCTTTTATTCGAGTGTATATGAGTTTGAATTCCCAGTCTATATTCAGGACTCGACACGCTATAGAGTTATGATGGTTCAGTTGGCTAAGATTCTGGAGTCTGTCTAAGTCTAGTACTTAGTGGGTTTGTCGGCTCCTTCACAGCTGGTGGGTTTGCCAGTGGAGCCTCCCGTATGGGTACTTCCTCGGATGGCTGTTGTGAGGCTGATTCGGTGGTGGAATTGCCGGAGTTGCCGTGGTTTCCTTTCTCTCCTACAGTAGGGCTTCTTGTTACGTACATTGGGGAGCTTTAGGTAGGATTTGGCCACTGCGGGGTTCCGAGTGCCCAAAAAATTTTGATCGCCACACTGGGGTCTAAGTATCTACATGCCCCTCTATGCGGTATGGTTTTTGAGATCTCTTTTCTGGACAAGGACGCCGCAGCGTTTGGGATATCTTCGGCTCCTGGCCCTGGTTCGCGTTTGCGAAGGCATGGGTGTAGGCTGTTGTGGCTATGGCAACTTTCGATTTATGTTTGAATCAGTATGATTCATCGTCTCTGGACGCAGTGCTTCAGTCGGCGATTTGTGCCGCTAAGCCTCTTGTCAACATGTCTTTGGAGTTTTCTATGGACATGCTCTTGTCCAGATGAGACGCAGTGATAGCCGGCTCGTTTTTTCTTGAACGGTCCTGCCAGAGTTTTGCTTCGTTCGCCTCTTTTGACCTCTGATAAATTGTGCGATCGAACAACGGCCAAAGGGCAGCTACGGTACCGATGGTCCCTCCTGCTGCTTCGTCTTTTCAACCTCCTGTGGGGTCGTTTCCCCTGACGGGGGTATTTTCAAGGGTTAAGTAGAGTCTCTCTCTTGAAGTATAGTGCTATAGAGGAAGTTCGGGACGTGGTCGGAGCGCCATTTGCCCGGGAGACTGGGCTGTTTCCATAGATCTGCGGGTCTCGTACTTCCACGTGCCCTTCCGCAGATGCTCTCGGAAGTTTTAAGTATTGTTTCCGAGTATTGTGTCTTTTAGTTCCGTGTGATACGGTATCTGGCGGTGGTATGGGGTTTGTTACTCTTCTAGGTTTCTTTTCCTATCTAGAGTAGTCGTAGTTGGTTCCCACACAGGATTTTTCTTAGGTGGGAATGAACTTCTTGACCGATCGATCAGTCATCATAGTACCTTTGGACAGGGTGCGTGTGCATCTTGACTTAAGTTTTCCGGGTACTGGTCAGAGGTTCTCTGTCAGCTAGAAAATTTCTGTCACTCCTGGACTTTCGGGGTGCAGAATATGGGAAGGTTATGTCTGCGACCTCCAGTATTTAACTTACTAGGGCTATGGAGGCCGCACTCCGATCCTTTGGATCGGTCTCTGCCTAGGATCACCATCTTCCTACGTTGTATCAGATGGTGGGGCAGTGGGAGGTCTGGTTCCTACAGGGATTTTCCATAGTGTTACCTCCCTCTTCTCGCTTTCTGTCCACAGACGCGTCGTGAGAAGGCTGGGGGGCTCATTTGGAGCCCCTACATCGGTGTTTTTCGGGTTGGTGGTCAGTGCAGGAAACTCAGGGACACAATCAACATGTTTTAGCTTTTGGCAGTGTTCCGGGGGTTGACAGCGGCGGATTCTCTGTTTCTGCACGGGACAGGTGGTTATGGTTTCTGCGGTCATCTCCGGTTCTGACGGAATGGCTTCTGCATCCGTTGGTGTCCAGTGCTATCTTGTCCGGATGGGGGTATCCTTTTGTGGATTTGTTGCGGCAAGGCTCAAACGTCGGTTTTTTCCACTGTTTGCGCCCACGTACCTATTCGGACTTTTCAATAAACTCGTTCCAGTATAACTTCGGACCCATGTACTGCATGTTGGACATTGCTAAGGAAGTGATTTGATCGACCTACTGTTCGTGTTTATAAGATCGCATGTAATTCACTCAAATTGTAATTATTATAACAGCGTCCGTTAATGATTATGGCATTTACGGCTCGATTCATGTCCCGCAAATAAATTGGCTATTAACAAGAGTAATTTTGTGATTTCACGTCACACTGTCGTTAATTGGTTGACGGTATTCCGCGATTGTAACACGGTTACCGGCGGCATGTTTTGATCACTTTGTATGTGTGAAAAACTTACCTGTGTCAATCAAGTTTGACCAGACTTTACGACACCCGCTGTTCAAATTGCATATCGACATCACAGTATAATGTGTAGGAATTATACCATCGGGACTTGTTTTCCACTTCGATATAAACGGAATATCGACATTTCCGATATCGATATATCAGGTATGTAGTGTATGAGTTTTTATAGCAGTTCGGCCGGGACCACGAGCGTACATCGACATAAGCAGGTATATCGATATAAGCAATATCGACATAACGCGTATCGACTGTATATACAACATGCTGTTGTCACTCCATCATTTCTGAAGCAATTGGGTATTTCAAAATGTTAATTGTGTTAAATAGAAGCACACTACTGTTTACACATCAGCAGTTTCTCCTATGAACCGGGATTTCTCCCTCAGATACTTTATCCCTTCTCACATGATCTGGAATCAGTTGTGGTTCGGGCCTCCCTCCGTCACGCCTGTCAGCGACAGTAGTTCACACTTTTTGTCCAGTCCGTGCGGTGAAGCATTAGGTTCGGAAGAATTAGGACATCCGGTCCGACCGTAAAGTTTCTTCTTACCAATTTTAGGCCAACGGGAGGTATCGCAATCCTTTGTCTTCCGTTGGATAGATAGGGCCATTACTTTAGTTTATTCTACAGTAAGTGGTTCTGCAGCTGGGTTGTTTAGGCCCTTAATGCACGAGGTGCGTGTAGTCTCAACTTCTTTCTATGATCGCTCTCTGCACTGGCAGGAGATGTGTTACTGCCAACTGTTACGTTTTTTCCGTATTTATTCCGGGAAATACGTTAGATAGACGGTAGTACGGATTACAATTAAAAGTACGATTTTTAATCGGCGCGGGTATATCTGGAAATAATTATTTCGTTTAAATACAATTCTGCCAATAATCCTATTGTTTTATTTACCCGTAATCATACTCGTCTAGGCGATTACCATTTGATATTCCAGCGCTCAGAGATATTGATTTATTCATTACGTAATTCGTATAATGTCTGATCTAAGCGTGCAGCCAACGAATTTGGGGATTGTTTTATCGGAAGAAGTTAGGATAACACATCTGTTCATCTATGATTACAGCGAGACATGGCCCAATTTGGTCCTGTTACAGCGCGGTGATGTTTTTGCGTCTTGCAAGCAGTGTTATTGTAGTTATTCGGGTGCTCATGGTAGCCGAAACTAGGGCCAAGGCTATATTTAACTTATTTTATGCATATAGTGAGTACTGATTTGTGTTCCGGAATACATATGTGGTGTTCCGGAAAAGTCCCCCTATCCCCCTTTTCTCTCCATGTTCCTCATGTGACCGACATGGGGTTGGCAGCTCAGGGAGATGTTTTAAGAACTGGGTCCGTTAGTAGCAGCGGGTGCAGTTGTGGGTTTATCAGCCGGTAGCATCAAGCCTAGGAGGCTGTTTGGATCTACCTGTTCGCGATAGGCTTGCGATTTTTTCTGATTACCCTTTTATTCGGTTTTTGTCTTTACAGTCCCAGTGGAATCCTGGGGGTTGGTAAGTGTAGTTCACCGCTCGATGAACTTCACTTGCTTTTGTTGATGAACGGGGATCTGTGGTGATCTATGGTTCTTACGGTTCATCACTCTGGCCCAGGAGGCATTGTTTTGTACATGTTTCAATTAGGGCGAGGCTACCTATCTAGTTTGTAGCAGTGTTGTTGCAAAAGGATAGTGTTTCACTTTGGGTTAATGATTCTATTCTCTTGTCTACTATACATGGGTTTTTATGTATAGGTTTTGATCTGGCTTTAAGGCCAGTTTGACTCCTCAGCACTTGCTTGTTAGGATGACCTTAGTGCTTAGGGTGTTTTATACTGTGTTCTCGATATGTACGAGTCATGTGTCGGTCATGAGTCAAATTGTTTAGACTTTGAGTATATCTCAGTTGAGCTATTGCGTGTGAAGGGGGGGGGGGGCGCATTGGGCGCCCCTATGATTCTAGGGTGAGACCATGTTATTACTATATAGGTAACACCCAAGTTTGTACCTAGGCCAATTATTTTGTCTGTTTTGAGGGTTTTTTAAAAATCTGCCTTACCATTCCGGTCGAGGATGAGTAGTGAGAATACCTCCCACCATCACTACGAATTCTTTGCAACCATTCAGGTTAGTTTGAAGACATAAAAATGGAAAATTATTACTAATTTTAGTTTTTATTATTCATACTCACCTGAATGGTAAGGTAGACCCTCCTCCCGTCCCCGCTTGATGGTTTCATCTTCTCCCTACTTCAGTTTCTTCGTGCTGCTATTCTACTAGTAGTTTGATTTCCTTTTGGAAATTAGTATTTTGAAGCTGTATACCTAACAATAATAGAAGGTGTTTGAATAGCGGAAGAGCCAAATGGCTGTGTATAGAGCGGAATGGTCTATGGTGGGCTAATTGAGTGATTAGAGTAGGCAGATTTTTATTATTAGGACGATTTCATAGCAACCTAATAGTTTGCAACCATTCAGGTGAGTATGAATAATAAAAACTAAAATTAGTAATAATTTTCCATTTTCCGACCTCGTGCTATTTTTACCAACACGCGTCACGTGACACGGTCAATCATATCACATATTTGACATGCGCAGTGAAGTATCGGAAGTTGAGAAAACAAATCTCTGTTCCGAGTCCAAATCTAAATCTCCACGTAACTCTTTCCATTTGGTGATCTGGTCGCCAATATTAACCACTCTCTCTCTCTGTACTGCCTGTCCCTCAGACATTTCGCCTTTTATTTGGCCGACGCCGTTTCACACAATTTCCGTCCTGGACGTTTCGACATGTTGATATTCTTGTTTACATATTGGGAAGCCTACTGGCGCGCGTAGTATACTGCGCATGCGCACCGCAAGCCGTGATGTGAAAGTCGTCGTCCCCGCACATTATCAAAATAGACTGTTACCGCTGCGCGTCGCTAACAGTAAATTGATAATTAATAAATGATTATATTTGTATAGCGGGCACTCGTAATTTTTAGAACTGGTGAAATAGTGACATAATTATACACTTATTTAATTCCTATAAAGAACATTTTGTGCCTACTGCGTGGGTATGTACCTTTAATGGCGTCATGCAATATTTTTCACGGCAAAAGGACACCGACCGATATGGGCCAGGTAAATGTTTTCAAAAGATAATTAAAATGATAAAGGCCAGATTGTGATTCGGCAGAGAAAATGTTGACCGAATGTGACACAGCGTCGAAACCACAGGCAGTCGGCGTGTTTCGGCTTTTATCGGTATAACTATATATATATATATATATATATATATATATATGCAGTAGTGGTGCAACGATATACCGGTATACCGGTATATTGCGATATGTCATCCTGACGATACGTATCGCGGTACGGTTTTCGCGTATCGCGATATTTACACCATATTCTCGGTCGCCATCTTGTGTTAAAATAATTGTGTAAAATTATTCAAAATCATTCAAAACATAAGTTGTATTATGACAGAAGTCAATATTTGTAATAAACACGCCACAATTAGATGACTAATACATGTAGTGGGTAATCTCGGATGTCCAACACATCTGGAAGTTTTACAGCAAATTCCGTGTGTATACCGTACTGTTACCTGGGTTCATTTCCCACACAGTGACCTAAATCTTGCTAATTGCAGGTCTGTCGAACTGTATACAATACCATTTGTTTTACGACACCCGATTGTTTGACCAAATTTTTATCACATCATTATGCGAATCATTAAAATCATGCCTACCCGCTGTGACAATAAAAGTCAAGGATCGATAGTTTCAATAATCCACGAGCCAAACATTGCTTCTGGCTACTATAATTGTCAGTTCAAAACACGTGTTATTCTCGTGGCGAAGTTATTTATACAGTACAGCCAATCGCTGGTAAGTAAAGGCAGCCCTTATGTCATGATTGACAGGTTACTGTTGCGAAAGACGTCGGCAATAGATCTATCAGCGATTGATCATGAACGAGGTAGAGT
This sequence comes from Conchocele bisecta, assembly GCA_029237695.1. NCBI lineage: Eukaryota > Metazoa > Mollusca > Bivalvia > Lucinida > Thyasiridae > Conchocele > Conchocele bisecta. The sequence goes on from CM055266.1 coordinate 159,719,868, forward strand.
TAACCCCCTCTGAATACTCTCAACCAGACAAACAAACACATGCAAACACGTGTTTTAACGTGCGCGTGCGAGTCGTTTCTGGGTCGGGCTAGTAAAAATTATAAGCTGGGTCGCACGGTGGCAAACTAATTTCGTAGTTGTCTACACACATTTTTGTCAGCTTATGACGCTTTGTGGGATACCATTTCTGAAATAAAAATAGCATCCAATATTTAGCTACGATTGTGGGTATACCCACTGAAAGCGCCACCTGACGAACCGAGTCGTGGCCTACACAGCGGATGCTTCCGCCCATGATTGCAACTTTCTTTTTCGCCGAAAAGTGTGAAAGAATTAAATACGAAATCAATATATTCTAATGCAATCCTTTTATGCCGAAAACAAGTATTGTGTATTGACATTACTAACTGTTTATTACAACCAAATATGACTAACTCTATTGTCAGAAAACATGAAAAAGTCTGTAAATATCACGGACAATTTCGGCGATTACCTATGTAGTTTCGTCCTTTTGCAACTTTTTCCAATCGATGTCAACGTAACCCGATTTTTATGATAATTCAGTTTGGTATTAAGTAAATATACATAATTTATGCACATCAAAGTTCATAAACGATATTTATGTACACAGTTAAAGAGGTTCAAATGGGTGGTAACAACATATACTTTTGAGATGAAATAAAGATATTTTTTTTTCTTCAAATTCTACAATTTATTTTCAAATTCTACAATCTACTACATTTGCTACAAGCAAAATAGAATGTTCTCATACTAAATGGATGTGCAATTTGATCAGCAGCTACACTGGTCGCAAATACCATAAGCCCCATTTCTCCCGTCAGAGCCAAAAAATGAGAAAAGCACTGCACACATCACCAGTCAATTCAGACTTGAAATCAAACAAGCCACTGTATCCGGTCATTAACCCGATCAGCTGTGAAATTGCCAGGTAACGGCTGTTCCATTTACCTCCTAATATTTGTGACCAGTTGCTATTATCATTATTTACTTGATTGTCTCTGTAGCAGTTAATGATGTTTATGCTTGTACACAAGTAGTATTGTAATAACAAAACAACATTATTGCAACTAATTAACTAGTTTATTATGAAATTTGTCCAATTCACGTAACAGCCAATTTTTACAACACATCGATTGAACATGTGTGTACTAAAATATTTCAAACGCGACCTTTACATTTCACTGGGGGTGACAGTCGATAAATATAGTACAGTAAGCATAAATTATATATTTTCTACGTTTATGCGAAGCATATTTGCTTCAAACAAACTACAGAATACAATACAGGCGATTCATGACCTAATTTCGCCTGCACCCAGTAGCCGACGAATTTTCAGTAGTCGACTTATGGGCCGCGACTTGGCTCAAGACTGATTTTTTGGGCTCATTTTCGTGCCTTGACTTATGGGGCGGGTAGACTTATGGCTAGCAATATACGGTATACAGTTACGCGATAACTATAAGTAAGAAAAAATCAGGGAAAATATGATTTTGATCACTTCCCTCTAATTTCCTCTCGTCCAGAAATAATCATTAATGTCAACCGTTTCTGGGCAAAGTCCTGACCCACACAGTGTTTTGATGTGTTTTCATGACAATAATAAACAATAAAGACTGTTCTTTATCGCCTGTTTGTTTTTATTATTATTTGTTCATACATGGTATAATATCGCAATACGTATTGCAATATGGGTTTGTTGTATCGCAATATATCGCAATACGGGTTTGACCGTATCGTTGCACCTCTAATATGCAGTTATACCGATGAAAGCCGAAACACGCCGAATGCCTGTGGTCGAAACGAGTAAGGCGCGTTTAGAATACGAATCTGAAGCTACTTTTCCAATTTCAAGCAGATGTTACCGCAAAGACTAACAACAACAACAAATATCGAAACAGCTTTATTTTATGATTTTTTGGTCGTTTTTGTCGATATTTCGGGGTGGAAAAAAATGCTCTTGTATCTAAGCGTATGTATAGGACGCAGGGGCTTTGTGGGATGAAAATCTGGGTAAAAAAAGTGTCTAATACTCGGCAGAATACGGTATTACATCATCCAAAATGGCCGACTAAAGGTTATCCTTTTAGAGATTTCAAACGTCTTTTTCCCACGAACCGTTGGGCCGAAAGCTGGCCAACCTTCACAGTTATTGTCTCAGAGCTCTAGTTAAGGCGCATATTGGTGTAATAACGTATTAGAGATAACTAAAAAATGTATTAAAATACAAATATGTGCATTTAAAAAATGGGAAACGCACATCTGCTCATTACGTCCGTCGATTCCTATTCTGCCTTGTAGAACAAACAATCCAGTCCAGCTAATTGGTTCCCGCTATTGGTCGCGTTCGCGATTCAGTCGGCCCAATTTGTTGAAGGTTAATCCGAATTAATTGGCCTTGATGAACCCATATTGGAATACTGAATGCAGGTGCCTCTCGGTAGGCTTTTGTCGCATCATCTGCGATAAAATGTCAGCGTTTGTGCAAACTTCGAGGCCTGGTCCTATCCAGCGAAAAATTGAACTAGTCGCAAGATTTGACACATTGCATTACTCTGCAGAGAAAATTGGGCGTATAATAAAATATTAAATGTTTCCCCTCCCGCGACCGACCCGGCAAAATCGCCGCTACCCAAAATATTCTTTTGGCAAAACAAACAATATTTTTATTTATAGTGTCTAAACTGGCACAGCAAAAATGGGCTGTTCCGACAGTAAATATTGCCGAAAATCTTTTATTGTTTACTTTATGGCGAGTAAAAAACCCCAGCTGATATGCCTTGACTAGCTTAGAACATGAAGTGAAAGTCATCGCGATGTGTTTGTTTACAAAAATGTGTCGGTGAAAATGGTTGTAAGCTGCTTCACTATTGGTGAGTAGCAATCCCAAAGTCAAATGTCAGTGGTCTGCATGCCAATAGCCAATCATATATCGCGTTTTATAAATTACACACATCCGAATCGTGAATCGATAACTTTTGTTTGTTTCCGTAATGACCGCCCTCAATATCATGACGTGTATCAGTTTTCACACGCTAGCGACACCTGTCGGGACTGTTTCATTGGATACTTCAGACATTTGTAATTAATTTATTCACAAAATTACTACACTTGGTCCCAACAAGGAAATCGAGTAATTTTGTTTCTAAGAATAGAACCAGAGCTCCAGTTAAGCTGCGTTTTTGCATCAAATACGCAGTAGAAATGTCTAAAAACGCAAGGGAATTAATTTCCATGCGTTACAAAAACGCAGCAAAAATACTGTTACGCAAGGCGTCCAGATATTGTGCGTTTCGTCAATCTCTGTTCAGCTATATAGCGTGTTTTTCGCTGATTCCACTGCCCGATTACATGGTGTGAATTTTTCAGACTGGTCGATAAAATAATCTATGGTGTGTATTATTCTGCGTCTTTCATAGCGTAAATATAGTAGCGACCAGTCTGTCCTTCAATCATCGCTTCGTGGGCGCTTAAGTTAAATAAACGTAAACGTCCTGCCTATTCAGATGCGTAACGCATGATGGCTTCGCGAAAAAAGAAGTCTGTTCAAGAAACTGGCTTATTTCACGTAAGTACAAAGCGATGAACCCTCCCCAGAAACCATCGTGAAATCGATATTGGCCGAGATTGTTACACTGTCAAAAGCGCTGAATTTGATAAGAAATCGCGTCACACAACAGTGTCAAAATCAACTTTTGAAAAATGGAAAACACAATTTCCGTGGCTGAAAATACACAATTTTAAAGATGGGGGTTACCGCTTCTGCTGTCAATATTGCACAAGATTCAAGCAACTCAACATATAGGCCCAGGATGGCTTTCCTATCATACAATTATCGTCATTAAAGAGGCACAATGAAAGCGATGATCATCATGTCAAAAGTGAGCAGAAACATTTACGCTAGTCTTGTGCTTAGGATCTGGAATGTAGTGAACGCACGCACCATGACTGAGGGTGTGGGGTGTCTAAGGATTATCCCATTTTATTCAGGACTGTTTATTTCACAGCAAAGGTTATCATATGTTTAGTAAAATTATTACATACTGTAGATATACTTTTATGTGATTCTTAATTAAAAGACCCACATCAATAGATAAACCCCACCGTTTTTAGCCAGGTTTTTTGAAAAAAAATCCAGGCTATTGGATTGGCGAAAGCCGGGCGGGCGGCGGGCGGGCGGTGGGCGGCGTCCACAATCAATGTTAAGTTTTCGTGTTTGAGTCCATTTCTTTGTTACTGTACCACATAGGACCACCAAACTTTCACAGCTTCATAATCAAGGGGTGCCCACCACATATCACTATCCAACATGTTACTTTTTTTTTAACTTCACCCATTTTTTCCGCGTAGTCGACTTAGCCATTTTCGATGTTAAGTTTTCGAGTTTACAATGTTAAGTTTTCGTGTTTAAGTCCATTTCTTTGGTACTGTACCACCTAGGACCACCAAACTTTCACAGCTTCATAATCAAGGGGTACCCACCACATATCACTATCCAACATGTTACTTTTTTTTTTAACTTCACCCATTTTTTCCGCGCAGTCGACTTGGCCATTTTCAATGTTAAGTTTTCGCGTTTACAATGTTAAGTTTTCGTGTTTAAGTCCATTTCTTTGGTACTGTACCACCTAGGACCACCAAACTTTCACAGCTTCATAACCAAGGGGTGCCTACCACATACCATACAACTATCCAACATGTGACCATTTTTTTACCTTCACCTATTATTTCTACGTAATTGACTTAGCCATTTTCAATGTTAACTTTTTAACGTACGTCTGGTTAGAGTTTTTTGGTTACAACTTTTTTGTTATACTATATCTCTGCAACTGCTTCGCCCATTACCTTGAAACTTCACATGGGTGTTTATCATCATCCATATTTTCATTCTAACCCCCAACCGTGCGGCCCCTGTGCCCAATGTCAAGGTCAAATTACTTTGAATTTTTTTGTTAAAGTTTTTTCGTGTACTATATCTCTGCAACTGCTTCACCCAATACCTTGATACTTCACATGGGTGTTTATCATCATTGTCGCACCTGCTTGCGGAAAGCACGATCCTGTGCCCTATGTCAAGTTCAAATTACTTTGAATTTTTTTGTTAAAGTTTTTTCGTGTACTTTATCTCTGCAACTGCTTCACCCAATACCTTGATACTTCACATGGGTGTTTATCATCATTGTCACACCTGCTTGCGGAAAGCGCGATATCGTCAGCATTTTGGCATACGTTCGTCCGTGTGTCCGGTTAAAGTTTTTTGGTTAAAGTTTTTCCATCTACTATATCTATTTTTTTAGTGTCCATGCCTCGCCCCAAGGCGCGACATGCAGGCCACGGCCATCTAGTCTACAAATAGTGGGTATAATTATGTTATCCAAGTGTCTATGCTTGGAAAAAACCTGGCCTTCGTGGCTTTGCCTCGTTTCTTGTTTATTTTGAGACTTAAAAATAGCATAAATTCTTAAAAAATCTTCTCATGAACCGCTTGCCGGATTTCAACGAAACTTGGTAGGAATGATCGATGTACAATGCTCTTTCAAAGTTGTTAAAATGGTGACCCCGGGGTCAAAAATGGGCGTGGCCCGTGGGGTCAAATTGAAGTCAAATTTTATTTTTGACCGAATATGGTCATGTCTATATCAAAGAGGCAATCGCTCTGGTACATTAAATTGGATGGTCATGTCATCAAAGAGGTATCAAAGAGGCGATCGCTCTGGTACATTTTTTGTCGAAATTGAATGGTCATGTCATCCAAGATGGCCGCCGAAAGGTCAAAAGGTCGTTCTTTTATTAGAGATTTCAAAATTCTTCTTCACACGAACCGCTTGGCCCATGGTGGCCAAACTTCACAGTTATGGTCCATGGGTGAAGCCTTTTCAGATTTGTTAAAACGGAGGTCGTCGCTAATTCGAGATGGCCGCTGTCTAAAAATAGCACAAATTCTTAAAAAAATCTTCTCCTGAACCGCCAGCCGGATTTCGACAAAACTTGGTAGGAATTATCGATGTAGAATGCTCTATCAAAGGTGTTAAAATTGTGACCTCGGGGTCAAAAATGGGCGTGACCCGTGGGGTCAAATTTTATTTTTGACCGTATATGCTCATGTCATATATCAAATTGAAGGTATCGATAAGGCGATTGCTATGGTGCAATATTTGTCAGAATCGGAGGATTATGTCATCCATGATGGCCGCCAAAAGGTCCATTTGTTCGAGATTTTGAACGTCTTTTTCTCGGGAACCACATGGCCGATGCTGGCCAAACTTCATAGTAAGTTAAGATCCTTGGGTGAAGCATTTTCAGATTTGGTAATATGAGAGTCATTGCTTAATCCAAGATGACCGCCATCTAAAAATATCACAATTTTTTAACACATGAACTCAATGTCACATTCTCCTTTGGTGTTCATGGAGTCAGGTGAGCGAATTAGGGCCATCGTGGCCCTCTTGTTTATACAACTGTGCCAAGTTTGAGTGAAGGCTGCCAACAGGCGAGCTTTGTTGTCTTCTGACAACTTTTTTCGCACTCTGTATCCTTGTCCACACTCTGTATCCTTGTCCACACTCTGTATCCTTGTCCACGCAATAACTCGAGTTCTACTTCACCGATCGAAACCAAATTCGGTATACAGGTGTCATACCAATTATCCGGACAATCAGTTTATCGGACAAATGAAAATACCTGTTAATTAAGCGCATTCTTTTGATCCGATTTTGCAACGAATGCATCTAAGTCATGCAGGTGCATGCTTTTTCCATGCCAGTGTGAAGAATATGTCGGCATGGTAAACATTTTAGTAACATTTGCTGAACACATTCCCAACTCAGGAATTGCAGAAATTGTTTACAACAACAAAAGTCATGCGGGGGCTCAATCGAGTGTGCCCAATTACGTCATTATTCTATAAATACAATACATTCTATAAATACGGTGTTTTCCAAGAAACGAAGGGTGACTGATTTTTCTGCAGATATACACAATGCTGTTTACACTGGTTTACACGCGATAACATTATGATTTCAACGTGAGAATAGAAGTTATAAGACAATTAGTCTATATGTTTGTCCGGATAACTGATTGTCGATGTTAATTTTGGGGCAATCTTACGACTGATGATCTGACCCGATTTTAAGCGAGAAAGATGGCACAGTTTGCTAAATAGTTTACATGCGTTGAGAAAGCAAGAACCGACGATTGTTCTGTGCAAAGTTTTATGCCCGTAGCTGCTATTTTAAGAAAAATATCGTTAAAAAACTGCCATTTTTGTCCGATAATCTGGAGGATCCCTGTACATGTTTATCATGGCAAGACGAAGAAGCCTATTGATTTTGAATTTTTGGACTCCGTATCCTTGTCCACGCAATGAGTCGAGTTCTACTTAACGGATCGTAACCAAATTTGGTTTACATGTTTATCACGTCAACATGAGTTATCTCCCCTTGTTGACTGGCCTTGCCTCGATGGGCGTATATTGTGACCTTCGGCTCTTGTTCATGATTTCTTCTAAGAGAGTAATAAACTTCCAACTACACAAATTATTCATGGAAAGTGTCTGGAATACACTAATAGTCACAACATCACTGAACATAAGCCAAAAATCGTCAGCAATGCTGACTTCCGGTTTGAACATTTTGTTTTTGTTTCAGTTAGCGATGATTAAATTTCTTTTATCCAAGGTATCATATCACTGAATAATGTTTCATTAAATGGCAACATTTAATTTCCATATATTTTGCCTCTCAACCAACAATGTAGGAACTCTGAGTGACTTAGAAGGTTGCATGTAATCTGAACTCATTTCACTATGCGCATACAAGAGCACATGATCTATTGGCTATGTTGATGTTTATATTTAATCACATGCTCTGCAGCATGCATCAACCAATACAAATGCTTGTTACATCAAAACAGAAGTTGCTAGTCACGTTTGATTCACTCTGTTTTGTCGGGCAACACGGATTGATTATATGAATGATCAGCTCAAACAGAATTATTTTCAAAATAACTTTATACATCCGCTGGGCACAGTAAATTGTTTTTCATCCATCCTGGAGCAATTTAATGCGTCGATGGCACGACCTAGAATGAAAACTGAAACCGGGTACGAAATGGTATGGGTATGGATCGACCTGGAACTTTCCATTGTGCGGCAGTCGTAAAATTCGAACACCAACAAACACAATCGCGATATCGATCAGAGTCGTCACGCACAGCAGGGCACTATGTAACGGCAATTCAGACCGAGTTCTGCGCAAGATATTGGTCAATTATATTGCTCAAAATTGTATCGGACAAAGTGACAAGCTCCAGACAAAAAATCGGACAAACCAATATTTTATTAGACTATTTCCGTTGACGCCGATCTGAAACACTGCCACATCTAACATACTACAGTGCAGTCTCCGTTTTTGTTCCACCGTAGACAACACTTGCAAATTCAACGCGAACGCAACGCGAACGCAACGCGAACGCAACGGTTTGCTGTAGCGTTGTTTAAACGTATAATACGGTTCGTACACGTGTAATACACATTGTCAAACCGTTTAGTTTAAAAGCGTTGTATACGTTGTTTAAACGTATAATACGGTTCGTACACGTGTAATACACATTGTCAAACCGTTTAGTTTTAAAGCGTGTAATACGTTTAGCTTCAAGGCGTATAACACGCTTTGGCGTATACATATGTAGCGAGGTGAAAGAGTTGAAACGTGTACAACGCTTTACCTGGAAGCATGTAGCTATATGAAAGCGTTGAAACGTGTACAACGGTTACACGTTTTAACACAAATACCTGTTCGGCCCCGATCTCTTCGAGGCGTCCTTGTTTCGTCCCTTTTAAAATATCGCGAATACATACCCTCAGATCGAGTTCAAAGTACATCGGCGGTGTGATTTAGCACTTCAATTGATCCCTAATCCCTGATGACTAATGAGTCACGCTTTTAACACGACAGATGTACCTTGTCGTTTATCAAAATGTTTGAGAATTGTAGATCACGTGAGCCAGCTCATCAGGATCTGCGGCATTCCTACGTACATTTTATATACACAAAAATGACGCCTAATACAGCGTAATGTAACAGTTCCTAACTTAATATGGAATAGCCCGGGCCGATAGTCTGTGTCAGTTAATTGGGGTTAAATATTACGAACACAGATAAACACAGTGCATGGTTTCTTTATTTTATTTTAACATCATCAGGAATGGCGAGTCTAGGAACTCTCGTATTATCTTTACGCTGAAGCCAGTCTATTTCAGTCACTAATCCGCTATACACCTGTCCCACGCGTGTGTTAAGATTAATCGATATTTGGAGAAACTGAATACACAGCGAGCTGCACACTGGTTTAACACGGATATGGCCCGCGGATATGTGTCATAAATTACTTGGTGGTCAATGAGCTGCACACTGGTTTAACACGGATATGGCCCGCGGATATGTGTCATAAATTACTTGGTGGTCAAAACCGGTAAATTTACAAGGTTTATAGCGAAATAGCAGCCGACTGGCAATTTTTCTCGGACCTATTTTTAAAACTATTTTTCAAATCTCAATCGGTCTGAGAGTTCAAAAATCGGTCCAGAACCGGAAAACTGAAAATGTTAGAAGCCCTGCAGTGAGTCTAGAAGTATATATACACACACGAAGAACGATCAGAGCATGCGCATTCTACGCGATACAAGGTTGGCATACCAAAACGTGTAATGCGTTAAAACCCGTTTCATCTGTACGGTGCTGTGTACATGTAGATGCGTGTAACCGTTCGTCAAAGAAAGCGTTAAATCGTTTAAACGGTTTACCTTAGCGTTGTATACGCTTACAACCGTTGTATACGTTTACAACCGTTGTACACGGATTACATGCTTTTGAAACTCAATACGTTGTTTACAACCGTTGTATACGTTTACAACCGTTGTACACGGATTACACGCTTTTGAAACTCAATGCGTTGAACACGGTTTGTTCGACTTTCGCGCATGCGCAAGAGTGGGGAAACGCAACGCATGGCCGAAAACGTATTACACGTAGACGACACACGGTTTGAAACGCAACTAACGGAAACTCCACGGATACGCAACGCACAACACTTTGTACACGTATAAACCCGGAACATTTTGACAGAAACAACTGTACCATAAAGATTCTAATAGATGCCCTAATAGATGCCCAGACGTCTATTAGAATCACCACTGGCTCCGAAGTCCTCGGTGGGCGTTTACCGTATTCTGCCGATTATAAGTCGCATTTGTTTTACTCAGATTTGTATCCCAGAAAGCCCCTGCGTCTTATAAATACATTTAGATACATGAGCATTTTTTCCACCTCGAACTATTGACATAAACGACAAAAAATAAAAAAAATGAAATGCGTTCCTATATTTGTTGTTGTTGTTAGTCTTTGGGGTAACATCTGGTATTGGAAATATGGATTCGTATTCTAAACAGTTCGCGCCTTACTCACATTCGGTACACATTTTTGTCGTGCCTGCTTTAGCAGAGGCGCGACTATAGTCGGCGTTTTTTCCGTCGTCCGCGTCGTCCGGTTTTTTTGTAAGGCAAATGCGTTTAGTTATTGTTTTTTCACAATATCTCTTTAACCCCTTGCCAGACATTGATAATATTTCACATCAATGTTTGTCTAGGGATGATGCTTCATTACGCACACCCCCACATCCAAATTTTGAAGGTCAAGGTCATTTATTTCCTTGTAATGTTCACCGGTTTTGTAACAGAAATGCGTTATATTGTTTTTTCACAATATCTCTTTAACCCCTTGCCAGACATTGATAATATTTCACATCAATGTTTGTCATGGGATGATGCTTCATTACGCACACCCCCACATCCAAATTCTCAAGGTCAAGGTCATTTATTTACTTGTAATGTTCAACGGTTTTGTAACAGAAATACGTTCAAAGTTATTGTTTTTTCACAATATCTCTTTAACCCCTTGCCAGACTTTGATAATATTTCACATCAATGTTTGTCTAGGGATGATGCTTCATTACGCACACCCCCACATCCAAATTTTGAAGGTCAAGGTCATTTATTTCCTTGTAATGTTCACCGGTTTTGTAACAGAAATGCGTTAGTTATTGTTTTTTCACAATATCTCTAACCCCTTGCCAGACATTGATAATATTTCACATCAAAGTTTGTCTAGGGATGATGCTTCATTTCGCACACCCCCACATCCAAATTCTCAAGGTCAAGGTCATTTATTTACTTGTAATGTTCAATGGTTTTGTAACAGAAATACGTTAAAGTTATTGTTTTTTCACAATATCTCTTTAACCTCTTGCCAGACTTTGATAATATTTCACATCAAAGTTTGTCTAGGGATGATGCTTCATTTCGCACACCCCCACATCCAAATTCTCAAGGTCAAGGTCATTTATTTACTTGTAATGTTCAATGGTTTTGTAACAGAAATACGTTAAAGTTATTGTTTTTTCACAATATCTCTTTAACCTCTTGCCAGACTTTGATAATATTTCACATCAATGTTTGTCTAGGGATGATGCTTCAGTACGCACACCCCCACATCCAAATTTTGAAGGTCAAGGTCATTTATTTACTTGTAATGTTCACCGGTTTTGTAACAGAAATGCGTTAAAGTTATTGTTTTTTCACAATATCTCTTTAACCCCTTGCCAGACATTGATAATATTTCACATCAATGTTTGTCTACGGATGATGCTTCATTTCGCACACCCCCACATCCAAATTCTGAAGGTCAAGGTAATTTATTTACTTGTAATGTTCACAGTCAAATGCCTCGGCAGGCGCGACACCGCTTCCGTGACGGAATTCTTGTCTATACCGAAGGCGAACAGTGTATACCAAAATCAGATCCAGTATACCAAATTTGCTGATTTAGCCTATTTTTAAAATGGCATGTTCGTACCCTAACCAGTTCGCCCCTTATTCGTTACGGCCCTGTATCGGGAACACGTAATTGACTGAATTTCCGAGTTAATGGTCTATACATTTATTATTGGGAATGCACATTGATTTGTGTCTACAATATGTACAGTGGGCTTCGATTATAGACAAGAAGGGTTTCCCATGTGTTGACAATGTGTAATTTGCGGTGTTTGCCAGTTATTTTGAAAGATGAGAAACTGTGAACTGCCTAATTGCCATCTTTAATCTCAGTCGTGTCAAACGTCAATTACTAAATTTCTGCACAAGCCATTTCTCGTGTGAAGTGGTCAGATTTGTTTTGTTAGTGAGAACCTGTCGCGATAATTGAGTCATATTCTGATTAGGTGTTGACATTGAGAAGATGTTCTAAAACTGACAGTAGGGTTAAATACCCAATTATTTATGATAGAAAACCATTACAATTATTGCCATATTGTTTGTATTACTTGATTACATGAATTGGTTCGAAGCTTCCAGGGTACGAAAAATAAATAAAAAACAGCGCTGGGAATTATTATTAAATAACAACAACAACTTGGCGATTAATTGTATCGGTCCGAAACGTCCAGGGTACGAAGCTTGTGAGTGACCAAAAAACAGCACTTGATAGTATTTATAAACAACAACTACAACTCTGCGTTTTTTTTTAAAAAAAATATTATTTTTTTTTAGAAAATTGAGTGCGTCTTTTAGCCCATGTATACATTTTCCCCCAGATTTTGGTGTGAAAATAGGGGTGCGACTTATGCATGATTGCGACCAATACTCGTCAGAATACGGTAATAGAGGCAAGTGTTATTCAGCAAAGGGAAAATGATAAAAATATTGTAGTGTCAGTTTATGGACATTTTGGACCAAGAGTGACGTTTCGGCCCACTTTGGTCATTATGGTACACTCGGTAAAAATGTTTGAATACTGGTAATGTATATATCAATAGAGCGTCAATTATTAATGCTGATCATATTTACGCCTATGGACGTTTCCGACTGTCACCGTTTCAGCCCGTGGACGTTTCAGTCCGTATCGTTGCGATTAATTTCGGCCCACAGCCACGTCCAGAACAAAACATATTTATTTTTGCTCATCTCCTAGGAAATATCGGCCAACAATCCAACATGATGTCAATTTCACCCATATTATATGAGATGGGTTTGAGATGCTTTGAAAATGGCGTCTCCATAACCGTGTAAATTCTGATCGCCCTGTGTCCGTGCAAATAACTACTGCCGATGAGGAATTTACTGTGACACCGGAAGAAAAAGTTGAATTTCGCTTTTGAAAGTGAAAGTAGCAATATGTTTTTTTCCCCCGATTTTCAAGGAAATACTGTAAAGTAAAGAACTCTAGTTGGATTCCGATTTTGTTTCAAGTTAGTACTGGGCGTTTATTAGAGGCACAAATTTCTTGAAAATCAGCCAAAAAAGATGTCATTTTCAGCGTAAAAAGTTTGGGGTGGGCATCTATTAGAGCATGGGCGTCTATTATAATCTTTTACAGTATTTACTTTTATTTTCTTATTCATGTAAATGCTTGGCGCTAAATGACTCGTGTTGGTGGGCCGTTAAGCACAATTCCATTCATCCTTGCCGCAATCCTGATATCCCTGGTTTGACCCTCAGGTACATTTTTGGCTTTCTGGTACATGAGAGTTGAATCCGGTTATACCCATTATAACAGTAATAAGATTAGTACTAATCCTATTACTTCTTGGGAATGGGGCTAAGTGACTCTGGTGTGGTGAGGTACTGGCACTGGGTCAGGTTATTCTAATTTCAGGGAGTGGGTGGCAGGTGGGAGCACGCGATGGGTAATTTAACGATCGGGGTTCATTCTTACCGGAATCCCGACTGGAGACCTGGTTTGGCCCTCACATACGTCTTTGGCATTTTGTATGTGACAGTTGAATCTGGTTATACCCCTTATAAGAGTAATCCTACCGGTATTACTTTTAAATAGGGGAAGGGGCCAAGTGACTTTGGTGCGATATGGACCTGGCATCAGGTCGGGTTATTCTAATGGCTGAATATGTTGTATCTCGATGTAAATATTCCGTTCTGATTTTGGGATTTTCCCCCCAATGCAGCAGGTTAAAACGGGATCGAACCTGTTTGCCCGGCCTTACATGACCTTAGCTGTTGATAGGCCGTTAAACACCAATAAACAAACAAACTAATTTCAGGGCTCCATATATATTTTTTTCTGTAAATGTTCAGTTCTGATTTTGGGAGTTACCCCCTATCACAACATATGGGATTCGACTCTGTTAACCCGGCCTAAAATGACCTTAGTTGTTGACAGGCCGTTAAACACCATTAAATCAAATCCATGTGCCTCGATATTGTGACCTTCGACACTCGTACGTTCATTACTCGTACGTTAGTAACACCTTTCATTGTTCAATAACTCATGAACCACTTAGCTGATTTTGATAATATTTGTCCACTTTGTTTGTCGACAATGTGTGTCTAGGGATTGTTCTTTGTTTTGCATATGACTCTTGTCTGACTGTCCAATGTCAAGGTCACTGAGGTCTTATGTTCACCTAATTTAACGATTGGGATTCTTCCTTACCGGAATCCCGACCGGAGACCTGGTTTGGCTCTCAGCTACGTCTTTAGTATTCTTGTGTGAGAGAGATGAATCTGGTTATACTCTTTAAATTAAGAGTAACATCATTATTCCTAATCATATTACTTTTAGGGGAAGGGACCCAGTGACCTTGGTGTGGTATGGAGGTTATTCTAATTTCAGGGCTGAATATTTGTATGTAAATATTCACTTCTGATTTTGGGATTTTATCCCCAGTGCAGCAGGTTATATGGGAGATCGAACCTGTTGGCCTGGCCTTAAATGACCTTAGCTGTTGATTGGACGTATTTTTTTTTTTATCAAGGCTGCCAGCGAATTAGCTTAGTTATAACGATGTCTTTGTTTTACTACTGTCTGTTCCACGTTTTGCTGCCGACAAACTTTTGGCTATTAAACATATTGAATCTAAAAAATATTTAAATGTAAGTACTTTTTCATCAATAACAAAAAAGTTACCTCCCAAAAAAACATTTATTTGATGAAATTCTGTAAAAAAAAAAAAGAAGAATTTCCTATGGGAATTTAACATGGGGGCTAAAAAAGATAATCTTTTTAGATTAGTTTATTTGTGGACCGATTTTCAAAATGTAACATTGGTTTTGTTAGTTACATCATTCCTGAGCTATCTAAGCCAGGTTTCGGAGTCAATTTCCAAATGTTTTCATTTTTTTTACTCTTCCTCCACCTCTTCCACCTATTTTTCCCCCATGTTAAATTCCCATAGGAAAATGCTTTTTTCGCTATTAAATCCATATTTGATGGAATTTCATCAAACAAATTTTTTTGGGGAGGGTGTACTTGTAAAAAAAAGTATTTATATTTAAATATTTTTTAGATTATATGTGTTTAATAACCAAAAGTTTGTCGGCACGAAAACGTGGAACAGACAGTAGTCTCCATTCAGTTTCAGGGTTCAGAAATATGATGCAAATCTATAATTATAATATTTTGTACTAATCCCTGTCTGTGCATATCTGAGGCTAGAATGAGAGTGTTTGTTGCCACTTCAGTTGCGGAAGATGAAGGCCGAGCCGACGATGACGGAGCTGGAGACGTCCAAGACTCCGTCGCCTTTCGAAGGTGTGGAAAGCGACGGGGCTGACCTTGGGCCAGACAGCCTCCAAACGAACGGACTCGTGCAGAACGGCATCAAGGACGAGCACGCCATCTACCCGTAAGTTCACACACCATCTACCCGGTAGTTTACACGCCATCTACCCGTAAGTTCACACACCATCTACCCAGTAGTTTACACGCCATCTACCCGTAAGTTCACACACCATCTACCCGTAAATAGAGAATACCAGGCTAGTGTCTTTTGGTGTCGAGTTTATATGGCAAGGAATTCCTACCGTTTCAGAGCCGAGCCTTATAAACTTGTTGTCCAAAGACAGTATTCTATTTATCAGGTAACGTTTTTATGCTCGAAAATGACCGCAGATGACATTGTTATCTATGGACAGAACGTGGACATTTTTATGTTGCGTCATTACACTGACATCATTCGATAACGTAACGTGACGTCATCCAACCAATGGAAGGTCAGTTTTCACTTCGTTGTTACCCGGATGTTTGTATCAGGTCAATGCCTGATACAAGAATATGTTATCAGTCGGTACATATTCGGTTAATACGGGGCATGATACTTGATAAGTTCACATGCCTTCTACCCGCAAGTTCACATGCCATCTACCCGTAAGGTCACGCGCCATCTACCCGTAAATTCACACGCCATCTACCCGTAAGTTCACGTGCCATCTACCCGCAAGTTCACATGCCATCTACCTGTAATTTCATGTGACATCTACCTGCAAGTTCACACACCAGCTACCCGCAAGTTCACATGCCATCTACCCGTAAGGTCACGCGCCATCTACCCGTAAATTCACACGCCATCTACCCGTAAGTTCACATGCCATCTACCCGCAAGTTCACGTGCCATCTACCTGCAAGTTCACACACCATCTACCCGTAAGTTCATGCCCCATCTAGCCGTAAGTTAACGTGCCATCTACCCGTAAGTTCACGTGCCATCTACCCGTAAGTTCACACACCATCTACCTGTAAGTTCACACACTATCTACCCAGTAAGTTCACACACCATCTACCCGCAAGTTCACATGCCATCTACCCGCAAGTTCACATGCCATCTACCCGTAAGTTCACGTGCCATCTACCCGCAAGTTCACACGCCATCTACCCGTAAGTTCACACACCATCTAGCCGTAAGTTCACGCGCCATCTAGCCGTAAGTTCACGTGCCATCTACCCGGTAAGTTCACACGCCATCTACCCGCAAGTTCACATGCCATCTACCCGCAAGTTCACATGCCATCTACCCGTAAGTTCACGTGCCATCTACCCGCAAGTTCACATGCCATCTACCCGTAAGTTCACACACCATCTAGCCGTAAGTTCACGCGCCATCTAGCCGTAAGTTCACGTGCCATCTACCCGTAAGTTCATGTGCCATCTACCCGTAAGTTCACACGCCATCTACCCGTCAGTTCACATGCCATCTACCCGGTAAGTTCACACACCATCTACCCGTAAGTTCACACACCATCTACCCGTAAGTTCACACGCCATCTACCCAGTCCACGCGCCATCTACCCGTAAGTTCACACGCCATTTTGTAGCGCTAAGTGCGTCGACAGACCACATTTTCTAGTTTCTAATGTCTAATAGTTTCCTTACACGGATCTGCTTGATATTTCACACACACTTGCTCTAATGGTCCTCTACCACCCTGTGACAAATCCACGATCGTCCCGCCCTCACTAAGTCCAGGATCAAGGTCTTATAATTTCGGTTTCCTTGCACGGATCTCCTTGATATTTCACACATGCATTGCTCTAATGGTCCTCTACCACCTTGTGACAAATCCACGATCGTTCTGCCTCCACAGGGTCAAGGTCACATACTTGGTGCGTTCGAAACCTTAACGCTCGGGTAAATGTCTTATAATTTCTGATTCCTTACACTCATCTGCTTGATATTTCCAACACACATTGCTTTAATGGTCCTCTACCGCCCCCACTAAGCCCGAGGTCAAGGTCACATACTTCTTGTGTTCGGAACCTTAACGCTCAGGTAAATGTCTTATAATGTCCGTTTCCTTGATTGGATCTGCTTTATATTTCACACACGCATTGTTTTAATGGTCCTCTACCACCCTGTGACAAATCCACTATCATCCTGCCCCGGCTAAGCCCAGGGTCAAGGTCACATACTTGGTGTTTTCCAAACTCGGGTAAATGTCTTATAATTTCTGTTTCCTTGCATGGACCTGCAGGGTCAAGGTCACATACTTGGGTGTTTTTCAAACTCGGGTAAATGTCTTTTAATGTATGTTTCTTTGCATGGATCTGCTTGATATTTCACACATGCATTGCTCTGATAGTCTGCTTTCATGCTGTGACAAATCCACGCTTCTCTGGGCCTCTGTGTTTTCAAATGTGCCTCGTTTTCTTTGGCTGCCAGCTGGGGCATTCATGTGCCGATAGGCCACATTTCTAGTACAATAATATAACAGCAGCCCGCGGTATGCACGTCAAACAAGCCGATACGTCATCATACATCTTTATCTAGTACCTAATATCTCCACAATCTGATTGCTTTAACCAGATACATACATACTGGGACCATCAAATGCCTCGGCGAGTGTGATAATCCATTCTCCGATTTACATTATTAATACGCTTATGCGGTCCGCCTCTGGTACTACCACCCTTACTGCATCGTCGTTTTTCAATAATGATGTGACGTATTAAACTGACATAATTCCAGACATGTGCTCTGAAGTTTATGTCAACTTTCACCTTCATTTTCGGAAGATATGACTGATTTTGAAAAATGTCAGTTCATTCGGAATTCAAATCAGCGATGGGGAGAAATCACTGAAATGAACAATTACTAACTTAATAACTGGAATTATGTTTCCGACCAGTGAAGATCCAGACGAGCCTGTGGATCCGCTAATTCTGATCAGCGTAGCGTAGCGACTGGCGCAAAGTGTCACACCATACAGTGGAAAATGTTGATTAATATCGGTGTATGTAACAGGGCACTCGCTATGCATTTGTAGTGTGATTGTCGGTGGCTGTAGATGTAAAAGGAATGTTGCGTCACGGTGCAATCTTCAAATGATATGTGTGCTCTGGTTTCTGGCAGACTTTAGAAGAAAATTGGGACCTTCAAAGCATTTTCAAGATTTATAATCGCGGATTCATCGTAGGACGTACATTTTCGTTGGTTGCATCAATTATTGAACAAAATACCTGAATGAATGCGTGCGTGTCATCTGTGTTTACAATAACACCGGTACGGATTAATTTGTTGTTTCTTACTCGTTTCAACGAAGGGAGCCGGGCAAGTTGTGTTACCGTAATACTCGTACATATATTAATTATTTCAAATTCATAAAATCACATTTTTTTGGCTGTCCGAAAACTTAGGGTTAAAAATATGTCCACATTTTTCCTGAAAAAGAAGGGTGTCCGAATATTTAGGGTCTCCAAAAACATAGGGAAATTACGGCACTACAAATTATTTTAAAAAGTACTAGGTATGTTTTCACAAATATTGGAGTCGTGATAATTAGTATTGTCTTTTTTCGCGTTATCAGTTCATTTTGGCTTCTAATTTCAAAAGGGGATGGGTTGTGGCCCAGGGATTCGAACACCTGACTTCCAATCCGGAGGTTGTGGGTTCAAACCCTGCCTTCAGCATCAAAAAATACTTTCATAGTATTTCCATCCCACTGGTCTGTCGGATGAGACTTTAAACTGTGGTCCCGTCCCTATATGATGTTGATGGGATGATAAACCCAATTAATTTCATTTTCTAATTTCAAAATCTTTGTGCCAACCTAGCATTCAGTCTTGTCTGTTCTAAAGCCCCGGCCTGTCTGCACACACCTGAATTGACACATCGGATTTTGCTCCACCTCTTAATAAATAGTAATGCATGTTGAGGATCTACTATATCAGCATACCTTGCTGTTAAATTAGCCTTAACCATTTTCCTACTTTTGGATTTTCTTCTAAGTAGAGATTCAAATAATCACTAACAGGATTGACCCTTACTAGACTGATATCCTGACCAAATTTTTGACTCGCCAAACTGGGCGAGTGCCTGTAGAAAGTACTTGACCGCCACAAAAAACATTCGCCATGGGCTTGGCGAGTGAAAATTCAACCCCTAATTATGCACCAACATACTTACACGGCATTGGTGCTTGGTATGGGACTATGCTATAGACTGAAATGCATATTTTGTTGAAGGGGTCGCCGCGGCAGCCACCACAACTCGCCGAGCGCCGAGGACAAGGGCCCCCAGGCCGCTCTGCACAAGGCCACAGACGCCGACTTCCTCGACAGTCAGGCCGCGAGCCTCATGCAGCAACAGATGGCCGGCTTCCAGCTCGACCCTTCGCAGTTCGACCAGATGGCCATCGACCCTGTACAGACGTTCGACTACAACAACCAGCTGACTGGCGTGCCCTCCATGGACAGCCCCAATTACAATCTCGACTACCAGCAACAGGTACGTGTCTCCACTCGACTACCAGCAACAGGTACGTGTCTTCACTCGACTACCAGCAACAGGTACATGTCTTCAACAACAGGTACGTGTCTCCACTCTACTTACCAACAACAGGTATGTGTCTTCATCGACTCCCGACAACAGGTACATGTCTCCACTCAACTCCCAACAACAAGTATGTCTCCACTCGACTACCAGCAACAGGTAGGTGTCTCCACTCGACTACCAGCAACAGGTAGGTGTCTCCACTCGACTACCAGCAACAGGTACATGTCTCTAACAACAGGTACGTGTCTCCACTCTACTTACCAACAACAGGTATGTGTCTTCACTAGACTCCTGACAACTGGTACATGTCTCCGCTCAACTCCTAGCAACAGGTATGTCTCCACTCAACTACCCAACAACAGGTTCATGTCTCCACTCAACTAACAACAGGTACATGTCTCCACTCAACTCCCAGCAACAGGTATGTCTCCACTCGACTACCCAACAACAGGTACGTGTCTCCACTCAACTCCCAGCAACAGGTATGTGTCTCCACTCGACTCCCAGCAACAAGTATGTGTCTCCAATCGACACCCAGCAACAAGTATGGTCTCCATGTCATCCCACACGGTAGTCTCACTCTCACCACAAGTATGTGTCTACTGACACCCAGCAACAGTATGTGTCTCCACTCTACTACCAGCAACAAGTATGTGTCCACTTGACACCCAGCAACAGGTATGTGTCTCCACTCTACTACCAGCAACAAGTATGTGTCTCCACTTGACACCCAGCAACAGGTATGTGTCTCCACTCTCTACCAGCACTCGTGACATGAACACCAGCAACAGGTATGTGTCTCCCACTCTACCAGCAACGTATATGTGTCCATTGACACCCAGCAACAGGTATGTGTCTCCACTCTACTACATGACAAGTATGTGTCTCCACAATTATGTGTCCACTTGACACCCAGCAACAGGTGTGTCTCCACTACTACAGCAGGTATGTTGTCTCCACTCTATACCAGCAATCAATTATGTGTCTTCCATTTTGACATACCCAGCAACAGGGGGTATGTGTCTCCCCACTCTTAACTTTCAGCAAACAATGTAATGGTGTCCTACCACTTGAAGCACCACCCAGCAACAGGGTATGTGGTGTCTCCACTTATCTACCTACCAGCCAACAAAAAGTATGTGTCTCCACTCTACTAACCAGCAACAAGTATGTTAGTCCACTTGACATCCCCAGCAATCAGGTTATGGTGTCTCCACTTCTACTACCAGCCAAACTAAGTTATGTTTGTCCACTTGACACCCAGCAACAGGTTATGTGTCTTTCCACTCTACTAAACCAAGCAACTAAGTATTAGTGTCTCCACCTTGACAAAAAACAGAAAACCCACGAATCCCAGCCAACAGGTATGGATGTCTCCACTCTTCCTACCAGCAATAAGTATGTGTCTACCACTTGACACCCAGCAACAGGTATGTGTCTCCACTCTACTACCAGCAACAAGTATGTGTCTCCACTTGACACCCAGCAACAGGTATGTGTCTCCACTACTACTACCAGCAACAAGTATGTGTCTCCACTTGACACCCAGCAACAGGTATGTGTCTCCACTCTACTACCAGCAACAAGTATGTGTCTCCACTTGACACCCAGCAACAGGTATGTGTCTCCACTCTACTACCAGCAACAAGTATGTGTCTCCACTTGACACCCAGCAACAGGTATGTGTCTCCACTCTACTACCAGCAACAAGTATGTGTCTCCACTTGACACCCAGCAACAGGTATGTGTCTCCACTCTACTACCAGCAACAAGTATGTGTCTCCACTTGACACCCAGCAACAGGTATGTGTCTCCACTCTACTACCAGCAACAAGTATGTGTCTCCACTTGACACCCAGCAACAGGTATTTGTCTCCACTCTACTACCAGCAACAAGTATGTGTCTCCACTTGACACCCAGCAACAGGTATGCATTTTTAGCTCGCCTGCACGAAGTGCAGAAGAGCTTATGGCATACCCCCGGCGGCGGTGGCGGCCACAATCTTAACGTTGGGGTAAGTGTCTTATAACTTCTGTTTCATTTCATGGAACACCTTGTTATTTCATACATGCATTCCTCAGATGACCCTCTAGCATGCTGTAGCAAATCCATGACCCACCACCCAACCCTTACCCCAAGGTCAAGGTCACAAACTTAGCACATTCATAAACTTAATGTTGGGGTAAATGTCTTATAACATCTGTTTCCTTTCATGGAACGCCTTGCTATTTCATACATACATTTATCTGATTATACCCTATCGTGCTATAGCAAATCCATGACCCACCACCCACCCCTTATCCCAAGGTCAAGGTCAAGGTCACAAACTTAGCACATTCATAAACTTAACGTTTGGGTAAATGTATTATAACATCGGTTTCCTTTCATGGAACGCCTTGATATTTCATACATGCATCCATCTGATGATACTCTATCGTGCTATAGCAAATTCGTGACCCACCCCTTTCCCCAAGGTCAAGGTCACAAACTTAGCACATTCATAAACTTAAAAGTTGGGGTAAATGTTGAGTAACTTCTGTTTATTTACAGGTAACGCTTTGATATTTCATACATGCAAATTCCATTCTGATGATCAACTTTAATTGTGCTTACAGTCAATCCCTTTTGAACCCCCCCCTCCCCCACCATTTCCCAAGATGAACATTTCATGAAGTTAACGTTGGAGTAGATGTCTTTTTATAACTTCATGTTTCTTTACAAGTAAGCCTTGATATTTCATACATGCCATTAATCTGATTGATCCTCTATTGTACTACAGCAAATCCATGAACCCCCCCCCCCCCCCACCCCTTTCCCCAAGATGAACATCATGAAGTTAACGTTGGAGTAAATGTCTTTTTATAACTTCTGTTTCTTTACAAGGAACGCCTTGATATTTCATACATGCATTCATCTGATGATCCTCTATTGTACTACAGCAAATCCATGACCCACCCCCACCCCTTTCCCCGAGGTCAAGGTCACAAACTTAGCACATTCATACATGCATTCCTCATGTGAATGGCTATCATGCTGTATCATGTCCGTGCGTGCGTCCGTCCGAAATCTGCGTTAAAGGTTTTAAATACCTTATATCTCTGCAGTCCTAAGTCACATTGACTTGAAACTTCATATGCTTATTAGTCATGATCCATATATTCATGCTGTATCCCACTCATGCGGCCCCTGTGCCCAAGGTCAAGGTCAAATGACTTAGAAGTTTGCGTTCTGAAATCTTTGTTAAAGTTTTTAGCTCGACTATTCGAAGAATAAGTAGAGCTTATGTTGTCACCCCGGCGTCGGCGTCACCGTCACGCCTTGGTTAAGGTTTTTAGTCAAGCTTGTATATGGAATACTACTGGCCCTACACCCACCATACTTGGACAACTTCATCTCCTAGTGATGTACATCAATAACCCCTGATCTATATTTGACCTTCACCTACATTTCCTCTTGAATTACTTGGTTAATTCCCCTTGGTTAAGGTTTTTAGTCAATCTTGGTTAAGGTTTTTTTTCAAGCTTGTACATTGAATACTATTGTGCATCCAGACACCATACTTCGACAACCTTTTCTCATAGGTATGTACATCAATAACCCCTGATCTATATTTGACCTTGACCTACATTTCCTCTTCAATTACTTACTTAATTCATTTTGGTTAAGGTTTTTAGTCAACCTTCTATATGGAATACTACTGGCCCTACACCCACCATACTTGGACAACTTCATCTCCTAGTGATGTACATCAACAACCCTGATCTATATTTGACCTTGACCTACATTTCCTCTTGAATTACTTACTTAATTCCCCTTGGTTAACGTTTTTAGTCAAGCTTGTAGATGGAATACTCCTGGCCCTACACCAACCATACTTGGACAACTTCATCTCCTAGTGATGTACATCAACAACCCCTGACCTATATTTGACCTTCACCTACATTTAACCTTGAATTACTTGGTTAATTCCCCTTGGTTAAGGTTTTTACTCGACCTTGGTTAAGCTTTTTACTCAAGCTTGTACATGGAATACTATTGTGCATACAGACACCATACTTGGACAACCTTTTGTCATAGTGATGTACATCAATAACCCCTGATCTACATTTGACCTTGACCTTGACCTACATTTCCTCTTGAATTACTCGTGGCCCTACACCAACCATACTTGGACAACTTCATCTCCTAGTGATGTACATCAATAATCCCTGACCTATATTTGACCTTGACCTACTTTTAACCTTGAATTACTTGGTTATTTCCCCTTGGGTAAGGTTTTTAGTCAAGCTTGTATATGGAATACTCCTGGCCCTACACCAACCATACTTGGACAACTTCATCTCCTAGTGATGTACATCAACAATCCCTGACCTATATTTGACCTTGACCTACATTTAACCTTAAATTACTTACTTAATTCCCCTTGGTTAAGGTTTTTGTCGCGCCCGCTTGCGGAAAGCGCGATATAGTCGGCACTTTGGCGTACGTACGTGTGTCCGGTTAAAGTTTTTGGTTAAGTTGTTTAGTTAAAGTTTTTGGTTAAGTTCTTTGGTTAAAGTTTTTGGTTAAGTTTTTTGGTTAAGGTTTTTGGTTAAGGTTTTTGGTTAAGTTTTTTTGTTATACTTATTCTCTGCAACTGCTTTGCCCATTACCTTGAAACTTCACATGGGTGTTTATCATCGTCTATATTTTCATTCTACCCCCCTCCCGTGCGGCCCCTGTGCCCAATGTCAAGGTCAAATTACTTTGAAGTTTTTGGTTAAGTTTTTTTGGTTAAAGTTTTTGGTTAAGTTTTTTTGGTTAAGTTTTTTGGTTAAAGTTTTTCGTACTATATCTCGCAACTGCTTTGCCCCCATTAAACCTTGAAACTTCTATGTTTTTTATATTTCTATATTTCATTCTACCCCCCAAACGTGCGGCCCTGTTACCAATTGTCAAAGGTCTTCTTTTAAAGTTGGGTTTGTTAAAGTTTTTGGTTAAGTCTTTGGTTAAAGTTTTTTGGTTAATGTTTTTTGGTTAAGTTTTTGGTTAAGTTTTTTGGTTTAAAGTTTTTTCGTTATACTATATCTCTGCACTGCTTTGCCCAAATTACTTGAAACTTCAACTGGGTTGTTTATGTCATCATCTATATTTTCATTCTACCCCCTCCGTGCGGCCCCTGTGCCAATGTCAAGGTTAAATTCTTTGAAGTTTTTGGTTAAAAGTTTTTTGGTTAAAGTTTTTTTGGTTTTTTATTTAAGTTTTTTGGTTAAAGTTTTTTTGGTCTTATACTATATCTCTAAAGTTGTTCGTATATACTTTTATATCTGCTGGCAACTTAAGTTTTTCTTTTTGCTATACTTGCAAACTTTCATTATTGTGTGTTTATCATCATCTATATTTTCATTCTACCCCCCTCCCCCGTGCGGCCCTGTGCCCAATGTAAGGTCAAATTACTTTGAAGTTTTTGGTTAAGTTTTTTGGTTAAAAGGTTTTTGGGTTAAGTTTTTTGGTTAAGTTTTTTGGTTTTTAAATAATGGTCAAGGTGCAAACTGCTTTGCCCATTCCTTGAAACTTCACATGGTGTTTATATCACTATATTTTCATCTACCCCCCCTTCCCAATGTGCCCCTGGTTGCCCCTGTTTCAAGGTAAATTACTTTGAAGTTTTTGTTAAGTTTTTTTGGTTAAGTTTTTTGGTTAATTAAAGTTTTTGGTTAAGTTTTTTGGTTAAAGTTTTTCATGGGTGTCTTATTTTACTATATCTCTGCAACTGACTTTGCCCATTACCTTGAAACTTCACAAGGGTGTTTATCATCATCTTATATTTTCAATTTCTACCCAACCCCCCCCCCCCTCCCATTGCGGCCCCTGTGCCAATGTCAAGGTTCAAATTACTTTGAATGTTTTTGGTTAAAGTTTTTGGTTAAAGTCCTTTTTGGTTAAGTTTTTTTTGGTTAAAGTTTTTCGTTTTAGAACTATTATCTCTGCAACTGCTTTGCCCCATTACCTTGGAAAACTTCACAATGGGTGTTTATCATCATCTATATTTTCATTCTTAACCCCCCTCCCTGTGCGGCCACTGTGCCCAATGTAGGTCAAATTTTCCTTTGAAGGTTGTTGTTAAGTTCTTTTTTGGTTAAAAGTTTTGGGTTAAGTTTTTTGGTTAAGTTTTTGGTTAAAGTTTTTGGTTAAGTTTTTTGGTTAAAGTTTTTTCCCCCGTTATATATATTCCTGCAAACTGCTTTGGCCATTACCCTTTGAAACTTCAATGGGTGGTTTTTTCATCATCTATATTTTCATTTACCCCCCTCCCAATGTGGCACTATGCCCAATTGGTCATGGTTATTAAATTACTTTGAAGTTTTTGGTTAATGGTTTTTTGGTTAAAGTTTTTGGTTAAGTTTTTTGGTTAAAGTTTTTCGTTATACATATCTCTGCAACTGCTTTGCCCATTACTTGAAACTTCACATGGGTGTTTATCATCATCTATATTTTCATTCTACCCCCCCTCCCATGGGCCCCTGTGCCCAATGTCAAGGTTAAATTACTTTGAAGCTTTTTGGTTAAGTTTTTTGGTTAAAGTTTTTGGTTAAGTTTTTTGGTTAAAGTTTTTGTTATACTAATATCTGCTGCTGCTTTGCCCATTACCTTGAAAAACTTCACATGGGTGTTTATCTTCATCTATATTTTCATTCTACCCCCCTCCCGTGCGGCCCGGCCCTGTGCCCAATGTCAAGGTCAAATTACTTTGAAGTTTTTGGTTAAGTTTTTTGGTTAAAGTTTTTGGTTGGTTAAGTTTTTTGGTTAAAGTTTTTGGTTAAGTTTTTTGGTTACTTTATATATCTCTGCAACTGCTTTGCCCATTACCTTGAAAACTTCACATGGGTGTTTATCATCATCTATATTTTCATTCTACCCTCCCATGTGTCTATGTCCCAATGTCAAGGTTAAATTACTTTGAAGATTTTTGGTTAAGTTTTTGGTTAGTTTTTGGTTAAGGTAATTGTTTTTTGGTTAAAGTTTTTGGTTAAGTTTTTTGGTTAAAGTTTTTGTTATACTATATCTCTGCAACTGCTTTGCCCATTACCTTGAAAACTTCACATGGGTGTTTATCATCATCTATATTTTCATTCTACCCCCCTCCCGTGCACCCCTGTGCCCAATGTCAGGTCAAATTACTTTGAAGTGTTCAAGTTTTTTGGTTAAAAGTTTTTGGTTAGTTTTTGCTTTTTTTGGTTAAGTTTTTCGTTATACTATATCTCTGCAACTGCTTTGCCCATTACCTTGAAACTTCATTATGGGTGTTTTTGGATATCTCTATATTTTCATTCTACCCCCCTCCCCTGGCCTGTGCCCCGTGCCCAATGTCAAGGTAAATTACTTGAAGTTTTTGGTTAAGTTTTTTGGTTAGTTTTTGGTAAGTTTTTTGTTGGTTAAGTTTTTTGGTTAATTTTGGTTAAAGTTTTTGTTATATATATCTCTGCAACTGCTTTGCCCATTACCTTGAAACTTCACATGGGTGTTTATCATCATCTATGTTTTCATTCTACCCCCTCCCGTGCGGCCCCTGTGCCCAATGTCAAGGTCAAATTACTTTGAAGTTTTTGGTTAAAGTTTTTTTTGGTTTAGGTTCTTTTTTGGTTAAGTTTTTGGTTTAAAGTGTTATCTATATCTCTGCAACTGCGTGCCCATTCCTTGAAAACTCATGGGTGTTTATCTTCTATATTTTTATTCTACATCCCGTGCGGCCCCTGTGCCCAAGTAAGGTCAAATTACTTTGAAGTTTTTGGTTAGTTTTTGGTTAAAAGTTTTTGGTTAAGTTTTTTGGTTAAGTTTTTTGGTTAGTTTTTTGGTTAAGTTTTTTGGTTAAAGTTTTTCGTTTATACTATATCTCTGCAACTGCTTTGCCCATTACCTTGAAACTTCACATGGGTGTTTATCATCACCTATATGCATTCTACATCCCATGGCCCCTATGCCCAATGTAGGTTATTACTTTGAAGTTTTTGGTTAAGTTTTTTGGTTAAGGTTCTAAGTTTTTTGGTTAAAGTTTCATCTACTCAACTGTTTGACGGGCCCAGTGGTTTCCCAATGTCAAGGTCAAATTACTGAGTGGTTAAGTTCTTTTTGGTTTAAAGTTTTTGGTTAAGTTTTTTGGTTAAGTTTTTGTTAAGTTTTTTGGTTAAAGTTTTTCGTGTTATACTATATCTCTGCAACTGCTTTGGCATTACCTTTTTGATGAAACTTCACATGGGTGTGTTTATCATCATCTATTTTCATTCTACCCCCCTCCCGTGCGGCCCCTGTGCCCAATGTCAAGGTCATAAATTACTTTGAAGTTTTTGGTTAAGTTTTTTGGTTAAATTTTTGGTTAAGGGTTAAAGTTTTTGGTTAATTGTTTTTCGTTATACTATATCTCTGCAACTGCTTTGCCCATTACCTTGAAACTTCATGGGTGTATTTATCATACTATATTTTCATTCTACCCCCCTGCCCAATGTGGCCCCTGTGCCCAATGTCAAGGTTAAATTACTTTGAAGTTTTTGGTTAAGTTTTTTTTTTTTTTTTTTGGTTAAAGTTTTTGGTTAAGTTTTTTGGTTAAAGTTTTTCGTTATACATATCTCTGCACTGCTTGCCCTTACCTTGAAACTTCACATGGGTGTTTATCATCTCTATTTTCATTCTACCCTCCCGTGCGGCCCCTGTGCCCAATGTAAGTAAATTACTTTGAAGTTTTGTCCAAGTTTTTTTGGTTAAAAGTCTTTGTTTAATTTTTTGGTTTTTAAGGTTAAAGTTAGGTTTAAGTTTTTGGTTAAGTTTTTTGGTTAAAGTTTTTCGTTATACTATATCTCTGCAACTGCTTTGCCCATTACCTTGAAAACTTCACATGGGTGTTTATCATCATCTATATTTTCATTCATACCCCCCTCTGCTGCCCATGCCCCTATGCCAATGTCAAGGTTAAATTACTTTGGAAGTTTTTGGTTAAGGTTAAGTTTTTTGGTTAAAGTTTTTGGTTAAATAAAGTTTTTAGTTATCATATCTGCAATGCTTTGCCCATTTACTTTAAATTCACATGGGTGTTATCATCATAATATATTCTACCCCCCTCCCATGTGGCCCCAATGCCCAATGTCAAGGTTAAAATTATTTGAAGTTTTTGGTTAGTTTTTTGTTAGTTTTTGGTTAAGTTTTTTTGGTAAAGTTTTTTCGTTATACAAATATCTCTGCAAACTGCTTTGCCCTTACCTTGAAAACTTCACTGGGTGTTTATATCATCTATATTTTCTTCTACCCCCCTCCCATGTGGCCCCTGTGCCAATGTCAAGGGTTAAATTACTTTGAAGTTTTTGGTTAAGTTTTTGGTTAAGTTTTTGGTTAAGTTTTTTGGTTAAAGTTTTTCGTATATCTATATTTTCATTCTACCCTGCGTGGGCAAAATTAACTTTTTGTGAAAACCCATTGTTCACATGGGTGTTTATATCATCTATATTTTCATTCCCTACCCAACCCCCCCCTCCCCGTGCGGGCCCCGTGCCCAATGTAAGTCAAATTACTTTGAAGTTTTTTGGTTAGTTTTTTGGTTAAGTTTTTTGGTTAAGTTTTTTGTTAAGTTTTTGGTTAAATTAATTATTATCTCTGCAAACTGCTTTGCAGTTACTTGACTTCACATGGGTGTTTATCAATCATTTCTTAATATTTTCATTCCACCCCCCTCCCACCGTGCGCAGGTGTGCCCATGTTCAAGGTCAAATTACTTTGAAGTTTTTGGTTAAGTTTTTTGGTTAAAGTTTTTTGGTTAAAGGTTTTTTGGTTAAAGTGCTTGGTTAAAGTCGTTACTACCCTATCTCTGGCAACTGCTGTTTTTCCCGTTATTACCTAGACTCGACCCATGTTTATCATCACTTTTTTTTCATTCATCCCTAACTACATGTGGCTAAATGCCCATGTTCCAAGGGTTAAATTACTTTGAAGTGGTTAAGTGGTCTTAAGTTTTTTGGTTTAAATTAAAAGTTTTTGGTTATTACTATATCTCTGCAACTGCTTTGCCCATTACCTTGAAACTTCACATGGGTGTTTATCATCATCTATATTTTCATTCTACCCCCCTCCTGTGTGGCCCCTGTGCCCAATGTCAAGGTCAAATTACTTTGAAGTTTTTGGTTAAAGTTTTTTTCGCGCCCGCTTGCGGAAAGCGCGATATAGTCGGCACTTTGTCGTACGTATGTACGTACGTACGTGTGTCCGGTTAAAGTTTTTGCTTAAGTTTTTTGGTTAATGTTTTTCGTTATACTATATTTTTTTGTTAGTGTCCATGCCTCGCCACAAGGCGCGACATGCAGGCCGCGGCCATCTAGTTACTCAACCTTGGTTAAGGTTTTTAGTCAAGCTTGTAGATGGAATACTATTGTGCATACATACACCATACTTGGATAACTTTTTCTCATAGGGATGTACATCAATAACCCCTGACCTTTATTTTACCTTCACCTACATTTAACCTTCAATTACTTGGTTAATGTTTATAGTAAAGCTTGTATATGGAATACTTCTGGGCCTACATCAACCATACTTGGACAACTTCATCTCCTAATGATGTACATCAATAATCCCTGACCTATATTTGACCTTGACCTACTTTTATCCTTCGATTACTTAGTTGTCTCCCCTTGGTTACGGTTTTTAGTCAAGCTTGTATATGGAATACTCCTGGGCCTACAGCAACCATACTTGGAAAACTTTATCTCCTAGTGACGTACATCAATAATCCCTTGGTTAATGTTTTTCGTCAACCATGGTTAAGGTTTTTATGCAGGCCGCAGCCACCTTCTTTGTCAAGCTATGTGTACATCGACAACCCTCGTAGTTGAGCTATGCTGTTCTCCTACAGCTCTTGTTAAATACCTTATATCTGCAGTCTTAAGTCACATTGACTTGAAACTTCATATGCTTATTAGTCATCATCCATATATTCATTATGTGTCCCACTCATGCGGCCCCTGTGCCCCTATGTCAATGTCAAATGACTTAGAAGTTTGCGTTGAAGTTTCTGTCAAAATTTGCGTTAAAGTTTTCACATACCTACTAAGTCAGATTTGCTTGAAACTTTGTATGCTTATTGGGCATAAAACTTCAAATAAATACACTCTGAGACCATCAAATGCCTCGGCGGGGCTCGACATGCGGGCCGCGGCCATCCTCATTTATACAACTGCCAAGTTTGAGTGAAGGTTGCCATGCCAACAGGCGAGCTTCGTTGTCTTCTGACAACTCTTGTTCTTACTGGTACAATTGTTTCAGAAGCATTAATAAATTCTCGTTTTATCACTGTCAATGATGGCATATAAGAGAATAAAAACTCCTGTGAATTTTATCAAATAAAATGGTGTGTTTTGTTGATATCTCATCTGTAGTTCAACTTGGGTTGAATACTTTTGTGTAATCTGTCGATATCTAACTATATTAGTAACCACATCCTGTGAAGTGTCCAGTTTCTTTCCTGTGGTGTGCTGTGTGTTGTTGATGGTGTACACGTGTGTTGTAGATGCGACAGCAACAGCAGCAGCAGCCGATAGCCATCCTCACCCAGCAACAGTATGCCCTGGCCACGCAGCAGCAGCCACAGCTCGGTATGTCCCCTAACCCGCCCCGTACCCCCGCCCCACCACGCCTTCCCCCGTACCCATACCCCATGCGACAACAGCAGCAGCAGCCGATAGCCATCCTCACCCAGCAAAAGTACGCCCTGGCCAAGCAGCAGCAACCCCCGCCCCGTACCCATACCCCTCGTCCTGCCAATTGCAGGGAAAACCTCACAGTGTAGACCTATCATGGAACCAAAAATTGGTGGCAATTTCAAACAATTTACCAAGACGTGGCCAAACAGCTTGGTAAATCTTGTTTTTAGTTTACATTATGTTTGTCATATTAACCTGAAATAGCCTGTGGAATGTGCACTTGAAAGCTGAACATGCTGGTGTATGTTGTTTTACCGAGAGATGTAGTTTCCACCAACACCGGAAATCATATATTCCAGGTGTTTACGCAAGGCATATGCAAGTAAATATACCAGTGTGCTTATTCGAATGCGCACCCTATAATATATTTCAGATTAAATGCAACATGCAAAATAAACTGATTTTCCTAGTTTGTTAGCAACTATTGTGATCTCGCCTACATGTTTGAATGATTGATTCATCATGTACATGTATTAGCCACCAGCTGCCAAACGGACGTCCCATGTGAGAAGAACAATGTATTGCCCAATACTGCGGGCCACTGTCACAGCTGATAGGCGGTATGTGATAACCATGACAAAGCAGGCTTATTGAGTTTATGACCAATCAAACCATTCACAGCTGTATCTGGCTGTAACAGTACACTGATCAAACTATTCACAGCTGTATCTGGCTGTATCAGTACACTGATCACAGCTGTATCTGGCTGACCAATCAAATCATTCACAGCTGTATCTGGCTGTATCAGTACACTGATCACAGCTGTATCTGGCTGACCAATCAAATCATTCACTATCGCTGACATCATATCATTCACAGCTGTATCTGGCTGTAACAGTACACTGATCAAACTATTCACAGCTGTATCTGGCTGTATCAGTACACTGATCACAGCTGTATCTGGCTGACCAATCAAACCATTCACAGCTGTATCTGGCTGTAACAGTACACTGATCAAACTATTCACAGCTGTATCTGGCTGTATCAGTACACTGATCACAGCTGTATCTGGCTGACCAATCAAATCATTCACAGCTGTATCTGGCTGTATCAGTACACTGATCAAACCATTCACAGCTGTATCTGGCTTATCAGTACATTGATCACAGCTGTATCTGGCTGACCAATCAAATCATTCACAGCTGTATATGGCTATATCAGTACACTGATCAAACCATTCACAGCTGTATCTGGCTATATCAGTACATTGATCACAGCTGTATCTGGCTGACCAATCAAATAATTCACAGCTGTATCTGGCTGTATCAGTACACTGATCAAACCATTCACATCTGTATCTGGCTGTATCAGTACTGTACACTGATCACAGCTGTATCTGGCTGTATCAGTACACTGATCATAGACTCAGTAAGCCCACTGTTTGTCGAGTGTTGCATACACTGTATCCAGCGTGCGAGGACATGTGATGTGGTCTTGTTTGTCAGCCTTGGGGGCCCAGATGTCCGAATTAGTCCTGATGATACATGAAGATTCCACCTTTAACCTTTAGAATGTGGGAAACAAAAATTGTCATTTGCTGTGATTTTATATTTTTTCTTTCTGAATAAAAACATGGTTCTTTGGAAATGATTCTAAGGTTCTGTAAAAAGCAATGTTCTTGAGAAATTGAAAATAAAAAATAACCAGCAGACGACAATATTTAATTCAGCATTGTAAGGCTTAAGTGGTGTCTAGTGCATGGGAATGGCCTCGACATCAAATTTGTACAGCTCAACTTTGATAAGCTAAACAATCAGCCAATTCTGCAGTACCTGGCAGGGGTGGCTTGTTGAGGAAGGTTTTGACATATGCCCCTGGTGGTTCGAGTTCGAGTCTCGGAACCGAATGCCTCTGGTCATCATGGTTTCCATGGGTAATATGAATTCAGACTAGTCCTTTGATCAGGCATTGATTCAGTGATCATGTGTATGTAAAGATGAAGTTTGTTCTTGAATATCAGCTGGTGGGTGAACTGCCCAGTTCAGTATCTGTAGCCATGACCCACTCTGCTCCGAGACGACCTGAACTTGAGCTGAGGGCTTAGATCTGGAGATAGCCCATTCCCATGCACTGGTGCAGCCACTTGTTACCTATAGCTGTTGTTAGGCAAGACAAAGCCAAAATAACTGTTTCAGGCCACACAAATGTAGTTTATTAGGGTTCACATTGATTGGTGAGAGAATGATGTTGATCGTTTTCAACAATCTTGTCTCGGCAACTTTTATAAAAGTATGATCAGAATGTACCATAATAACCCTAAATATTCCGACAGTTATATTCTAGGAAACACATATAAATATATGGTTTGGGTCAAGGTCATTGGATGATCGAGACAAATGGTCTCCCCTGTTATTGTATGAATCAAGTTTAGTCCAAAAGGTAGAACATTGTGGCAAATACATCTACAGAGCTGCCAACTGTTACGATAGAAAAATACGTTAGAAATACGGAAGTACGGAAAACAATTAAATAGTACGATTTTTTAAAAAAAAAAATCAGCGTGGGAATATCTGGAAATAATAATTTTGTTTCACAATTCTGCGAATAAATCCTATTTTTTTATTTACCCGTAATCATACTCGCCTAGGCGCTTACCATTTCAATTATTGTGTAGTAATAGTAGCTTCAGGCGCTCAGCGATATTGATTTATTCATCACGTAAATTCATAAAATGTCTGTTCCAAAGCGTGCAGCCAACGAATTTGGGTATTTTTTATCGAAAGAAGTTAGAAGAACACATATGTTCATCACTGATTACAGCGAGACATGGCCCCATTTGGTCCTGTCAAAGTGCGGTGATGAATTTGCGTCTTGCAAGCAGTGTAATTGTGATTTTTCGGTTGGTCATGATGGCTGAGACGAGGGCAAAGGCTCTAAAAAATTTACTTTATGCATTGCATATAAGTGAGAACTGATTTGTGTTCCGGAAAATATATGTGGCGTTCCTGAAAATAGCCCCTTTTTCTCTCCATGTTCCTCATGTGACCGACATGGGGTGGGCAGCTCTGCATCTAGACCCGACAGACAAAAAGGGGTAACCAGTAGTTGGGATGTAAGATGGGCTTGCGTAGACTAGGATATGTTAATCACTTATAGTATAATACATCGGGGAAAAGACATGAACGCATGATACATAGATATGCGAACACCACTGTATAATACACCGATACTATTCAACTAAAATAAAGATCACAAGCCAGTCGAAGTGAAACGACATACAAACATAAAACATGACAGAACGACGAATGGAGGACAACTAACAAACATTTAAGCAACCCCAGTGCTAGTGTATCTCAATATATACTGGTACGAATGAGTCATGAGGTTCCGAGGTCGGCCTCACCTGCAGTATGAGGTCTAGTTAACAATGTATGGCTATAGTCCCACCTTCTATGGGATACATAATAAACAAATGTGTAGTCCTACTACAATCACATCGCCATGAAAACCATGATAGAAGTGTTGATATACAATATCAAAGTATACACCTAGTATTGCCAATGCAATATAATCACTCGGTATAAATGTCAACGTTTCCGGACCGGAAGTGGAAGCTGATTGAATGTCGGTCAGAAGCCAGATGTCGTCACATCATATGGTAGTCGACGATAGTATTCCGGAAATGGATAGGGTTAGGGTTACTAACCCAATGAAGTTGGAAACACCGGAAGAAAATTTCCAATGTAAGTGATGTAAAGTTCCAGGTATGTTAACTAGATGTGGTATACCGGAAGTGGTAGACAGGATGTAATGTTCGAAGTATAATTAAAGATGGCGGATATGACTTTGGCTAAAGCTGCCGAAAGGATTCACTTGTCTGACCCTCAATACTGTGTAGAGATGGTGTCTCACTTCTGTATTACATATATGGCTTTGACTGTCTGCTGCATTTCCCTGCGACAGACAGACGCCCGGATACTTGGAAGACCTGGTAGACTGGATCAGAATACCCAATGCTTCTTCCTGGGGCTTGAGAGGCTAAAATGAAATAGAGCCTCAATATCTGGACGTATATGAACAGGACAAACAGGGTGCTCAATGACATATAAAACAGACCAAAACGGAAATTGCAACTGGACAGTGGCAAATCTCAGCTGAAACAAATAGTGTAATGTGCATACCAAAATCCTCTATAATCCTCTATGAATACTGGAACAACGAGACCATTCTTCCTGTTCTCCAGAAATCAGAATCCACACTGACAAACTGTGGTCATGGGCTTGTATACCAAAGATATGAAAAGCCCACGAAACTCAGCACGTACGCACGAACTACATACATGGTGCAACATTCGGGTACAATGATAGACATAATGCAACTTATACAACTGTAACATATGGCAATATTCTGTTCCTCTAGATTTGGCTACTAGTTCAAACGTGTCCGGTACACTCGGAATAATTCCACCCTGACATGCCATATCCAACATTACACGGGAAAGACGCACAATGCAGATCCAGATTACTAAGTACAAAATGGCTCGGCTCGTCTTGGAACTAAAGGATTGCTATGCTATTTGACACCCAAAACGGCCCACATCGATGCTTTGAACTAGCTGTAAGGAAATAGGCATAATGCCCAGACTACCGTCTAGCCATTTCGTGTTAATTTACGGCACTAGCAAAATTTAAAACTACAAATTTTACGTGATCTTATCTTGCCTCATCCGTTAGTTCTTGATTATGTTGAACACTCGGACAAAATATCTCGTAACAGAGTCAAATACGCCAATATATTCGCTAACAAGTCGCCTGAAACATACAAAGACTTTTCCTCCTGGGAAAAACACACCACGCTTGTCACTACTGTGAGACGATAATTGTCCTCTCACATGGAAAGTGATTTATCCCAATACAAGCCAATCCTGCATTGTCCGATGACTGCACAGCATCCACGTGGTAAGCATATGGCAAATATGTCTGCAAACCGATATTACACCGCTAATAAAGTATGAAATGTAAATGGGTCACGAACGAGGGTATTTCCACAACTAGATCATAACCTGATTATTACAGGTACTATATACATACATGAATGTACTTGTGTGACATCCAGTGAGTTACTGTGAACATCATTTAATCTGGCGCTTGGAAAACTACTAAAACACACACCCTAACACAACACAATACACTACAATCCATTATACATAATCAATATTGTACAAGAATTCCCATATCACGCGACAGCTTGCCACAACAAAGTAGAGTCCCAATGTTTACAGTTAATATGGTTGTATTGGTTTGTCATAATAACCATATATTTGGATACAGTTTGTTTTGAGAAATCCCTATTTTGATGTCCAAATATTTGGGGTTATTACTATAGTGGTCAGTATATTTACCCTGTTTACTCCATGATGGCAGCCATTAACAACCAGTCTATTTACTTGCATGCATGTAAAAGACAAACATTTGAAACCCATTGAATTGTGTAGCCTGAATGACAGTGTTTTGTTGGAGCCTTGATTTGTTATTTACTGTTGCAGCTTCGTTTTATTGCAGCCTGGTCAGCAGATAGTCTGCCCTCCTGCCTTTAATTCATTCTTCCGTATACTGCATCGTTAGGCCATACAAAATGTGGTTTGGTTGTCAAATAACACCTTGTCTGAAATAAACCTGCATGTTGGCACTTTTTATAGTCTTAGAACAATAACAAGAAATACATCCACATCTACTTTTTGTGATGTGAAAAGTGAGCAGCTGTTCAATGCACATACTGTTTCATCAAGTTACATACTGTACAACATATGTTTAAAGTAGATTATGGTCCACTTAGCGTTCTTTAAAATCTTGTAGCTTTCACATGCTTGATAATTGTTACTTTATTGACTGTACTTGATACTTCGGCAAAATGATAAGAGATATTTATGACCACTAACAAGCAGCATAGTAAAAAATAAACTGCTGTGTTTGCTGCACCATGTTTCAGAAGAATATACGGTGCTGTTTTCATGTCAATGAAGAAAAATCTACAAGAAAATTGACGTTAAACATTACGTCACACTGTTTGACCCACACCCTGATATACTCGTTAGGAGAAGTATTTTATAACAACTTGTTACAAGATCAAATAAAACATTAATTTGCCTCCCTCATCACTTTGAAAAACACAATAGTCTGAGAACCAAGCCACTTTTTTATGGCCTCGCCCATGACCCATAGCAGTCCGACGATGCACCAGTTTCGTTGAATACAATTGTAAATATTTTCTTTCTCAGCAAATGTATGTTTTACTCAAATGATGGTTCAACTGAATGGCCACAACTTCTATATTGGTTTGGAAATAATAAAATGGAAGTTTTCCTGTGCCGACAAGTGTATCAGCAACATAATGGGTTAACGTGGCAGTTGCACAATTTGCGTGCAAGGTGGCACACTCTCTCCTGTGTGGGTCACCTATCCATGGTGTACTGCCTATCTGTCTGTCTGTCTGTTTGTCCGTCCGTTCGCTGTTGTCTTCCCTAACGCTCTAGTCTCCAATTCACCAAATTTTCCTCTGGATTGAACTATTGTACGTGAAAATGAAAAAAATTGGCATATTTAAACCATGAAAGTAATTTTAGTAATAGTGTTTTTATGCCGACATTTTCAGGATCAATGGAGTAATAATCTGCATAAGTGTCATTTGTTCATGTGTTGTCATAAATATAAACATGTTTCGAGGACATTGAAACTTCATTGATATTGGTATATAGAAATATTCCAAATCTACCTCAATGATGTCATGAATATCCACAAAGATCCAGTCCATTTGTGAAGTCAGCAAACTGGTCTGGGGAAATCAGAAATTCAGTCGGCTTTTCTTTCGAACAAAATGCCCAGAAAATTAGCATTCGGTTATTCATTATTTTCGTTGAAATAAACTTTTACAAACATATTTTAATCTCAGCCTGCTAGAAGTCGTGGATCTTGTAAATTTGAGCATACCAACACAACTATTTCTTGTTGTTAACTTTGTAAGTTTTAGCATTCGGTTATTCATTATTTTCGTTGAAATAAACTTTTACAAACATATTTTAATCTCAGCCTGCTAGAAGTCGTGGATCTTGTAAATTTGAGCATACCAACACGTCTATTTCTTGTTGTTAACTTTGTAAGTTTTCTGGTAAAGTATTTCAAGCGCGAGCAAAGTTTGGTGACTTTGAGGCCTGTTGCTCACACTGTGTGTACTCGCCAGTCTGTGCCGTGTAGCAGGACGGCCATAACACTTGACATGTCTCCTGTTTCTCCATACTGCTAGTGGAGTAGGCATATCAAATAGTAAACAACACCTGTTCACATGTCCGATCATTGATTACTTTGGCATATTGATAGGCCTATCAAACACTGAAAGTAGCCCATTAGATGCACCAGACCAAAACCGGTGTCTGACACACGGTTGTCTCCTCGCTAGTCTGGTCTTCTAAAGGGTTACCCCAAATGATCAACTCGATGACCGACTCTAACTGTTATTACAGATGTTTCCTTTCCAAGCAGTACCATTGCGAGTGTTGTGCTTGAAGCGAATCCATGGGACATTTTCACAACATTTATATCTTAATATGTGTCTGTGACTGAAGAAATGGGGTTTATGATCGCCATTCCATCAATGAAACAGCCGTCATGCTTCTAACAAGCAATGTAGATCGTTATCAGGATTCATCAGTGTGCTATTTGATCAGGAGCTACACTGCTTTAAGCCCAATTACTCCAGTCACAGCCATATATTACTTGCGGAATTAACTCGGTGGTTCGAGTGCTGCACCTTGAATCTCGCTGGTCTCCTTGTCATTTTGTTTCCTTGAGTAAGGTATTTGTCCGAGTGATGGGGACTGTTCAGAATCAAAGAAGATCGGCATGCTAGTAAACGAGGGAACTACGCAATAGTAAGAGGTAGGCGACTTGTTGGTAGGCATCTGTGTTCATACCGTTCCACTCGAATAGAGGTGGCCTAAATCACAAAGCTGTCTGAGCTGTTAAATAACAATCCAAATGTTATCACTCGCTACAGAATGAGGGACCTAACAATCAAAAATGTTCCATGGATCGTGACGCAAAGCACAACACTGTATTCTACACAACACTGTATTCCATGGCTTTTTATATTGTTTGCATGCTTTTAATTTCGTATTTTTGTTTATTTTGCATGGCTTATAGTGAGCATTTGTTTTTCATCCATATAGGGTTGAATGGTCCCGGAGCGCTTACCCCGACTCCCTATGTCCTTAACCAAGATCCATACACAGTCGGAATTCCTCTCGCAGGTCAGCAAAATTGCCAAACAGAGCTCGGATGACAACTAGAACTGTTCCGTTAATCCGACTAAATCGAATATGGCGGTAACTTTTATAAGACAGCACAAATGGGCTTACTAATATTGACCTATGTCGGTTTAATTTCCTACGAGGGTCGTCTAATAAATAGTGAATATGAATACTTCAGTTGATAATATAGTGCATATATCTGGGTTAAAATGTGGCATACCACTATATTGGCAATTATTCAATGAAGTTCATTTCGTGACATCACTACATTCTCTGATGTCACCGTGACGTGATGTCATAGGCACATATCAAACTTTCTAGAAGCAGTGATTAGCGACCAGAACAATGCTGAGGTATTTCGATTGTACATGTCTCTGTAAAGAAAATGAGTGACGCCACCAGCTTTTATATTGAACAACAATGTACTGCATTCAGTTGGCAAACAATATGCCAGTATAACAGTATTGAGGTTAACTACAGATCAGCTCGTACAATTGGAAATCATAGTTTTAGGCATAAGACGTGGGTGCCTGTATGGTTTGTCGCCTGCTGTCTAAAATAACAGAAAATTGTTGGCAGGTGGGTTCATTTGTGACGCCATATTTCTGTGAGAGCATACTTGACCTTTTTTATTCTCTATTTAAGCTGACATGTCTTTAGCCATTTTTCTCATTATCAAAAACTTGTTACAGAAACTCTGTTCTTCTTTGCCCTAGTTTCTTCACCAATGAAATTTCATCTCAATCACATAACCAATATCAATTAAATTAATCATTATATATCGACAATCAAAGTTTAGCGAGTATATATGAGTCAACTTGTCGGTTGGTTGGTTGGTCGGTCTATTGGAAATTTTGTTTCTCTATATTTTCAAATAATTTGCTACAAATGTTGCCACGATGTGACGATGTGTCGCGTTCAATACCCAAGTGTCTACGTCCAAAGTCGAGGTCACTTTGAGGTCAAATGTAAAAAATGGGTATGAAATTTCAAACCTATCAAACTCATCTGATAGTAATCCTGTTCATGTATCAAAGTGATATTTGGGGTGGGGAGGGGGTGGTATTATCATCACTCCTGTGGTAGCTCTTTAATAATTATATTGTTTGCAATTAAGTATAGCGTTATATTGGGAACCTCCAATCACATAATAGTATCGCAATTTGAAAGCGCGTCTGGGGTGGGACTACAAAACGAACATCTGCATGCGAAGGAACACAGGAACCATATGTGTGGCATCCCCATACACATGAAACTAGATTACATAGAATGGAATGGTACTAAAAATTTCTTGTGCGCGAACACCTGTCATCATATTTGGGAGAAACTGGCACTCACTACAGAGAGGTAATGCCACCAGCAGGCTCAGATATTGCAGTGTAGACAAAGGTCAACTCTCATAAGTTCTTTTCCCTTCGAGCTCTGTTTTAGTTTTGTAGTACTTGGCATTGCACACTTGGTTTGGATCTAGGTGCACCTTACCCTCTCTGTGTCGAACACTCGTACATCACCGGCTGGTTTCCGACCCGGCTGTTTGGCCGGCCAACTGGGGATCAACCTTCAGCCACTACCATGTAGTCTCGACATTATTATCCCCTCGCCGATAGGCAAGTGGGTTTATAGCGTTAGTCCATGTACGTGCGTGCATGCGTACGTACGTTAGTAACCCCTATCATTTTTCAATAAGTCTTGAACCGCTGCACCAATTTTGATAATATTTGGCCACAATGTGTGTAGGGATGCTGCTTTGTTTTTCATACGACCCACATCCTACTGCCCAAGGTCAAGGTCACTGAGGACTTTGCGGTAAGCGAGACATAGCGATCACAATGACGTCCGGGTGTCCGTCCGTCGTCCGTCCGTCCGTCCGTCCGAAATCTGCGTTAAAGTAATACCTTATATGCAGGCCTATGTCACATTGAATTGAAACTTCATATGCTTATTAGTCATCATCCATATATTCATGCTGTATCTCACTCATGCGGCCCCTGTGTCCAAGGTCAAGGTCAAATGACTTGGAAGTTTGCGTTAAATTTGTCAAAATTTGCTTTAAATTGTTCAGATACCTACTATCTCTGTAACCATAAGTTGGATTTGCTTGAAACTTTTAATGCTTATTTGTCATCATCCATATATTCATTCTGTGCCCCAAGGTCAAGGTCAAATGACTTAGAAGTTTGCGTTAAAGTTTCTGTCAAAACTTGCGTTGAAGTTTTCACTTAACTACTATCTCTGTAACCGTAAGTCAGATTTGCTTGAAACTTTGTATGCTTATTGGGCATCATCCATATATTCATTCTGTGTCCCACTCATGCGGTTCCTGTGCCCCAAGGTCAAGGCCAAATGACGTTAAAGTTTTTACATACCCTGTATTATATCTCCACAACACTTACTCCGATTTACTTCCAACATCCAATACTTAGTCATCATCCATATTTTCATTCTATAGCCTGCCCATGTGGTCCACATGCCCAAGATCAAGGTCAAATGACTTTGAAATTTGTGTTAAAGTTTTTACATACCTTATATCTCCACAACACTTACCCCGATTTACTTCCAACATCCAATACTTAGTCATCATCCATATTTTCATTCGATAGCCTGCCCATGTGGTCCACATGCCCAAGGTCAAGGTCAAATGACTTTGAAATTTGTGTTAAAGTTTTTACATACCTTA
Source organism: Conchocele bisecta (assembly GCA_029237695.1). Taxonomy (NCBI): domain Eukaryota; kingdom Metazoa; phylum Mollusca; class Bivalvia; order Lucinida; family Thyasiridae; genus Conchocele; species Conchocele bisecta. The sequence continues at coordinate 159,762,640 of CM055266.1, forward strand.
TATCTCCACAACACTTGCCCCGATTTACTTTCAACATCCAATACTTAGTCATCATCCATATTTTCATTCTATAGCCTGCCCATGTGGTCCACATGCCCAAGGTCAAGGTCAAATGACTTTGAAATTTGTGTTAAAGTTTTTACATACCTTATATCTCCACAACACTTACTCCGATTTACTTCAAATAATTCTTTATTATCATTCATATTTTCATTCTATAGCCCACACATGCGACCACATGCCCAAGATCAAGGTCAAATGACTTTAAAATTTGCGTTAAAGCTTTTACATACCTTATATCTCCTGAACCGTTAATTCAAACTTCAAGTAAATACACTCTGACACCATCAAATGACTGCGGACTCGACATGCAGGCCATCTGGTTTATCAAGGCTGCCAGCGAGGGGATTAGCTTTGTTTAACGATGCCAGTTTTTGTTTCACATTTGTATGGGTCAATGGAGGTCGACCAACTCTTGTCATGGAGTTAGCGCCTTCTTCCACCCTGCAATTTTGAAATGTTCTGTACATCTTCACTAATGATGGATAAACTTTATCAAAATGTCTAAGCATGGGCAACACTTGTTGTTGATGGCGGTGTAAACTACTTAACCCATTGAAGACTGGATACAGTTATAGTAGTAGGAGAAACAAATCCCTATTTTTATCAGCCGATCTATTTATAGATCGGCTAATATATTGGTTATCCATCGAATTCTGAAAAAGTTTGTAGCAACCCTTTTCTCCGCTATTCGGTAATCTACGAACGCGAATTTTTCTGTATCACTTCCAAATTGCATCAACCGATAAAGTTTGCATTTTTGGCAATTATCTCCGTTTAAAACTTTACTTATAGCCAAATAACACAATTTTGAATACGTAATGAGCTGAACGCGGAAGAGATTTAAACCCGGAAGTTATTGTTGTTGAAGTCCATAGTTGGCTCTAATGGCCATATACGCCAACATACGCCGATTATTGGGCTAATTTAAAGCTTTTATTTATTAAACAGAACAAGTTTCAGCCACGTATAATCGCGTAAAATGTGTTTATTCGGCTAATTTATAATCGACCTCTGCTCAAAATCTCCTTACTAGCAACCCCAGCATTTTCGGGTTTATCCCAGCATCTCTGGTTTATCCCATTGGATCGCGTATGCGCGTCATTTGACGCTAGTTAATATTCACAAAATTTTCCACCAATCAAAACGAAGAATTGCCCTTCATAGCGAACTTTGTTTACGTATCATGCAGGGAGGATGGCAGGGATGCATCCAGCACGCGCGATTGCGGCAATCCCCCTTAATTATTGTCAATGCCGCAAATTATTGATTGTCTTGCGCCCGACATCGCGCAAAAAATCACGGATGGGGCACATTAGGCCAATCTGGGCATGTGCCTGAATACGCAGGAGCTTGCGTCTATTTTTAGATGACACTGTAACCGCTAGATATATATAGCTCTGGTAGCTCCGCCCACTCGCTTGCTGCCACAGAATTCGGACAAACACACAGTGACTACAACTTTGTGTATTGCGGAGTGTAATTTGTAGATAAATAGAGCATACAGTACAGGTGTTACGCTGGAATATTTCGCAACATAATGGTGACAACAAAACATTGCTGCTATGGCATTGCTGCTATTGGATGGATTTGGGAACGGGTTTCCAAAACCTGCACAAAATCGAGAAAAATGTCAACGCTGGGTACAGAACTGTGGTCGAAAATAGTTTACCATTGACAATGTTACCAGAGACACCTACATATGTTCGATGCACTTTACCCTGATTTGATCGGCTAATAACATCATGCTCTGCATGACTTTTCATCTTTATTTTGTCTTGAAGGTATATGATGGTACCACGATTCAAATGAGTGGTAACATAATATTATAACTTCATGGAGAAATAAACAAAATGATGATTTTTGTCAAAAATGATCGTATCCTTAGACTGAAATAATGGACGGTGGCAGCTGATATTCTGGAACTCCAACATAATTCAGGCGGATTCACATCTCTTAGACGTGTTCACGGACAGCAGTGACACTTCATTTACTGACAAACAGTGTAGATCCTGATCATACTGCACAGATGCCTGACTTGGGGCTATGCTGGCTGCGAGTGTAACGAGATCCCTTTGGGACCATTGTTCCGGCTCTCTATATGTTACTGCATTGTGAGCAGAATGTAGACTGTTTGCGAGTTGATGGCGTGTATCAGCCTGCGCGACTACATTGGTGGCAGACTCCCAGTTGTGTACTTTCTCGCACTGTGCCGGTCTGTAAGACTCCCAACAATATTGATGTCACCCTTTCCATGCTACGTATTATTTTGCCCTGTTTTGACCTGTATATAGAGAATATTCCATTGCACATAACTGAATAGCTGGAAATAATTGATGAGTGTTGATCAGTTTCCACATAAACAACATGTTTCTATAAACAAGAATATATATACGAGTTTTTGGTGGGGAGGGTATACTGGAGTCAGGTTGTCCGTCTGTGTGTGCGACCGTGCGTTCGTCACTAAACTTAACATCAGAGAAATATGTTATAACTTCTATTTCCTTCATCTAAAATGCTTAATATTTCACACATGCATTCCTGTAAGGCTCTACTAGTACTACCATGCTGTGCCAAATCCATGACTGTCCAAACCCCGCTGATCCCAAGGTCAAGATCAAATACGTTTCTTTACAAATCTTAACATCAGAGAAATATGTTATAACTTCTATTTCTTTCATCGAAAATTCTTAATATTTCATGCATGCATTCCTCTAAGGCTTTACTATCATGCTGTGACAAATCCCCGCTGATCTTGAGGTCAATGTCACATACTTAGTCTCTTTACAAAACATCAGAGAAATCGGTTATATCTTCTATTTCCTTGCTCGGATCTGCTTCACATTTCACACACGCATTGCTCCAATGGACCTCTACCACCCTGTGACAAATTCAGGGGTACCTGGGCCCACGTGGAGGATATTCCATAAGCCTCGCTTACTGACCAATCTAGTTGAATGCTGCATGGAATGTGTTGAACCCAGTAAACACTGGAGATTGATGGAAACACTCGGCCAGCAGTCAGATATCTTTATATTGATGGAGACACTCGGCCAACAGTCGGATATCTTTAGATTGATGGAGACACTCGGCCAGCAATCAGATATCTTTAGGTTGATGGAGACACTCGGCCAGCAGTCGGATATCTTTAGATTGATGGAGACACTCGGCCAGCAATCAGATATCTTTAGATTGATGGAGACACTCGGCCAGCAATCAGATATCTTTAGATTGATGGAGACACTCGGCCAGCAGTCAGATATCTTTAGATTGATGGAGACACTCGGCCAGTAGTCGGATATCTTTATATTGATGGAGACACTCGGCCAGTAGTCCGATATCTTTATATTGATGGAGACACTCGACCCGTAGTCAGATATCTTGTTTAGATTGAATGGAGACAACACCGGCCAAGCAGTCAGATATCTTTAGATTGATGGAGACACTCGGCCAGTAACCGACCAGAAATCTTTAAGATTGATGGAGACACCTTCTGCCAGCCAGTCAGAATATCTTTAGATTTGATGAGACCACTCGGCCAGCCATCTCAGAATATCTTTAGATTGGATGGAGACACTCGGCCAGCCTGACAGATATATTTAAGATTGATGGAGACACTCTGCCAGTAAGTCAGATATCTTTTGATTGATGGAGACACTCGGCCAGCAGTTCGGATAATCTTTAGAATTGATGAGAACACTCGGCCAGCATCGGATCTTTTAGATTGATTGAGACACTCGGCCAGTATCGATATCTTTAGATTGATGGAGACACTCGGCCAGTAGTCATATATTTAGATGATGAGACACCTCGCAGTAGTCGATATTTTAGATTTGATGGAGACACTCGGCCAGTATCATATCTTTAGATTGATGGAGACACTCGGCGAATCAGATATCCATTTATTATGGAGACACTCACAGTAATCAGATAACTAGATGATGGAAACTCGCGGCCAGTAGTCAGATATCTTCAGATTGATGGAGACACTCGGCCAGCAGTCAGATATCTTTATATTGACGGAGACACTCGCCCAGTAGTCAGATATCTTTAGATTGATGGAGACACTCGGCCAGCAGTCAGATATCTTTAGATTGATGGAGATACTCGGCCAGTAGTCAGATATCTTTAGATTGATGGAGACACTCGGCCAGCAGTCAGATATCTTTATATTGATGTAGACACTCTGCCAGTAGTCAGATATCTTTAGATTGACAGAGACACTCGGCCAGCAGTCGGATATCTTTAGATTGATGGAGACACTCGGCCAGCAGTCAGATATCTTTATATTGATGGAGACACTGGGCCAGCAGTCAGATATCTTTAGATTGATGGAGACACTCGGCCAGTTGTCAGATATCTTTAGATTGATGGAGAGACTCGGCCAGCAGTCAGATATGTTTAGAAGAATGGAGACACTCGGCCAGTAGTCAGATATCTTTAGATTGATGGAGATACTCGTCCAGTAGTCAGATATCTTTAGATTGATGGAGACACTCGGCCAGCAGTCAGATATCTTTATATTGATGGAGCTACTCGGCCAGTAGTCAGATATCTTTGGATTGATGGAGACACTCGGCCAGCTGTCAGATATCTTTAGATTGATGGAGACACTCGGCCAGCAGTCGGATATCTTTAGATTGATGGGGACACTCGGCCAGCAGTCAGATATCTTTAGATTGATGGAGACACTCGGCCAGCTGTCAGATATCTTTAGATTGATGGAGACACTCGGCCAGCAGTCGGATATCTTTAGATTGATGGAGACACTCGGCCAGCAGTCAGATATCTTTAGATTGATGGAGACACTCGGCCAGTAGTCAGATATCTAGATTGATGGAGACGCTCGGCCAGTAGTCGGATATCTTTAGATTGATGGAGACACTCGGCCAGTAGTCAGATTGATGGAGACACTCGGCCAGTGGTCAGATATCTTTAGATTGAAGGAGACACTCGGCCAGTAGTCCGATATCTAGATTGATGGAGACGTTCGGCCAGTAGTCGGATATCTTTATATTGATGGAGACACTCAACCAGTAGTCAGGTATCTAGATTGATGGAAACTCACGGCCAGTAGTCAGATATCTTCAGATTGATGGAGACACTCGGCCAGCAGTCAGATATCTTTATATTGACGGAGACACTCGCCCAGTAGTCAGATATCTTTAGATTGATGGAGACACTCGGCCAGCAGTCAGATATCTTTAGATTGATGGAGATACTCGGCCAGTAGTCGGATATCTTTAGATTGATGGAGACACTCGGCCAGCAGTCAGATATCTTTATATTGATGTAGACACTCGGCCGGTAGTCAGATATCTTTAGATTGACAAAGACACTCGGCCAGCAGTCAGATATATTTAGATTGATGAGACACTCGGCCAGCAGTCAGATATCTTTAGATTGATGGAGACACTCGGCCAGTTGTCAGATATCTTTAGATTGATGGAGAGACTCGGCCAGCAGTCAGATATGTTTAGAAGAATGGAGATACTCGGCCAGTAGTCAGATATCTAGATTGATGGAGACACTCGGCCAGTAGTCAGATATCTTTAGATTGATGGAGATACTCGACCAGTAATCAGATATCTTTAGATTGATGGAGACACTCGGCCAGCAGTAAGATATCTTTAGATTGATGGAGACACTCGGCCAGCAGTCAGATATCTTCAGATTGATGGAGACACTCGGCCAGCAGTCAGATATCTTCAGATTGATGGAGACACTCGGCCAGCAGTCAGATATCTTTAGATTGATGGAGATACTCGACCAATAGTCAGATATCTTTAGATTGATGGAGACACTCGGCCAGCAGTCATATATCTTTACATTGATGGAGACACTCGGCCAGCAGTCAGATATCTTTAGATTGATGGAGACACTCGGCCAGCTGTCAGATATCTTTAGATTGATGGAGCTACTCGAGCAGTAGTCAGATATCTTTAGATTGATGGAGATACTCGACCAATAGTCAGATATCTTTAGATTGATGGAGATACTCGACCAGTAGTCCGATATCTTTAGATTGATGGAGATACTCGACCAGTAGTCGGATATCTTTAGATTGATGGAGCTACTCGGCCAGTAGTCAGATATCTTTAGATTGATGGAGACACTCGGCCAGCAGTCAGATATTTTTAGATTGATGGAGACACTCGGCCCGTAGTCAGATATCTTTAGATTGATGGAGACACTCGGCCAGCAGTCAGATATCTTTAGATTGACGGAGACACTCGGCCCGTAGTCGGATATCTTTAGATTGATGGAGACACTCGGCCAGCAGTCAGATATCTTTAGATTGATGGATACACTCGGCCAGCAGTCAGATATCTTTTGATTGATGGAAACACTCGGCCAGTAATCAGATACCTTTCAATGATGGAGATACTCGGCCAGTAGTCAGATATCTTCAGATTGATGGAGACACTCGGCCAGCAGTCAGATATCTTTTGATTGATGGAGGCATTCGGCCAGTAGTCGGATATCTTTATATTGATGGAGACACTCGGCCAGCAGTCAGATATCTTTTGATTGATTGAGACACTCGGCCAGCAGTCAGATATCTTTTGATTGATGGAGCAGCCCTTCCAGCGGTCCTATAATTCCTATATTTTTCAGACTTTTTCAAAATGTCCTATAATATCCTATGTTTTGGGCAAAATTCCTATAATTCCTATATATTTTTGGGTAAGCAAAAGGTTGCTTTTTCTTTGGTTAAAATAGAACTTTTTTGTTAAATTTGTTGCACTAAATTCATCATGCAATTTAAAGGACATCCATAAGTATTTATTAATGTGATGTTGACATCATTTCAACAAAATGTGTGCCAATTCATTCTTAATTGTTTTAAAAAAATCCCTTTTTTAATGTAATAAGTTAAGGTAAATGACTTACTTGCACAAATAAATGATTTGTGGTGGAACTCGGCTGGCTAGAAGGGGTGTTGGGAGGCCAGATATAGTGTCCTATATTTTTTTGAAAAAAAATCCTATTTTTTTTTCACTGTGCTGGAAGGGCTGATGGAGACACTCGGCCAGTAGTCAGATATCTTTTGATTGATGGAGATACTCGGCCAGCAGTCGGATATCTTTATATTGATGAAGACCCTCGGCCCGTAGTCAGATATCTTTTGATTGATTGAGATACTCGGCCAGCAGTCAGATATCTTTATATTGATGGAGACACTCGGCCCGTAGTCAGATATCTTTAGATTGATGGAGACACTTGGCCAGCAGTCAGATATCTTTAGATATGGAGACACTCGGCCAGCAGTCAGATATCTTTTGATTGATGGAGACACTCGGCCAGCAGTCAGATATCTTTATATTGATGGAGACACTCGGCCAGCAGTCGGATATCTTTAGATTGATGGAGACACTCGGCCAGTAGTCGGATATCTTTATATTGATGGAGACACTCGGCCAGTAGTCAGATATCTTTATATTGATGGAGACACTCGGCCAGTAGTCAGATATCTTTTGATTGATTGAGATACTCGGCCAGTAGTCAGATATCTTTATATTGATGAAGACACTCGGCCAGTAGTCTGGTATTTTTAGATTGATGGAGACACTCGTCCAGCAGTCAGATAACTCTTATTTTCATAGACAATATATGTTAACTGTATGTATGAGTGTACATGTAGTATTTTTTGTAAGCAGTGATTACCGGCCTTCACTAATGAAATTCATGCACATATCTGCTTGAAGTGTAATAAATATAGAATATCATGCCATCTACTATCTGTTTCAAGTTTAACCTGCCCAACTTTTACACCTATTTAAACACCCTAAAACTCTTATTTTTTGGCATAAAATAATTTTTCAGCAAAATTTAGCAATGAGGCATCTTTTTATTTTTTGAAATTCGGTCCTATAATGAAGTAATAGCCATAAATCAAGAATTGAATGCAGGGTTGCAATGTTAAAATGTCACGTGCGGTCAGATTTTCAACATTTTGCTAGCATCGAACTGCTTGCTGGATTTCATCATTAAAAAAAAAGACACTAACCTTGTATTTATGAGAGCAAATCTTGCCAGGTTGAAAAATAAAGGAATCGAGCCTCCATTTCTCGGTGTTCGTACAAGAATTCCAGAAGAAAATGCCGAGAATTTGGTCAAAATACAACATGATGTCATCATCATCTGCTTCAGCTTTCGTATCTATTGACAACGCCAAGCTGAGGTTGGCACGCTGATCCTACCACGCAAAATTAATTGCACATATCCTCACACATTGACACCAGTGTAAATCTATCTTCTAATGGTTATGACTTGGGAACACCATATATACGTCATTTCCGGCGGAAGTATACTGTCACTTCCTGTGAGCCAGTTTCTTTGCCGGACGAATTTCAGGCGGACAACTTGGTTTACTAAACGCTGATTGGTTGGTGAAGGTCACCAGGTTAATGTAATCAAGTTCGTTAGCATTCATAATTTACAATACATTAGAACGTATTAGCAATAGTATCAGATCGACTTGGAACCTTATGGATGGATGAATGATATTCGCTAAATATATGAAGATTAAATGATTGATATATTTTAATGCAAATTGTTTATCAGAAAATGATGTTAATAAACAAATTTATTAAGAATTTGTGTTCAGTTCGCAATAATAGTTGTTGTTGTTGTTTACCGGAAGTGATTATTGCAATAGCAGTTTCTTGTTTTATTGTCAACAACTAAAATACGGTGAAATGAATTTATAAGGCAAAAGCCCATCATCCATGACTGTTAATTCGAAATAACTTTGTTATTAGACGGATTTTCTTGAAATAAAAAGTAGGCTCATTTCTAAAAAATAGTTTTACATTGTTTTATATAAAAAAATAAGCAGCTTGGAGTGTTTTTACAGCAATAAATCTTGGGCAGCATTTCGTGGAACAGACAATAATTCACTTTCCCTATCTTAGCACCAATCCTCCAGGTGTTGCCGACCAAATGGCAATTGTATTGACCTCAGCGTGTCTAGATTGATAAAATGTGATTTTTAAAATCAACCAGTACCAATCAGCTGTGTCACTTTCACATGTGGATATGGAAATGAGGCCATGTTTATCTGTATGCAAGTCTTGTGTTGTTTCCCCATTTCTGTGTAAGTCTTGCCTGTTACTAACTAGAGTTTGCAAGCTATTATTTTTAATCTTCTTTAACCCATTTCAGTCTAGGCATACAATAATATATAATTTTTGTTAAAAAAACCTCATTATTTTGTTCATTTCTCCATGAAGGTTTATGTTGTTGCCACTATTTGAACCGTCTCATCGAGATGGTTCAAAAGATTGGTAACAACATATACTTTAGAGATGAAATACAGAAAATGGGGACTTTTTTCTCATGAAAGTTTTGTACTACTATAATTGTATCCCGTCTTTAATGGGTTAATCAGTTATGTCTGTGTTGTTTGTATTTCTAGTTCAATCAATGGCAACTAATGTCATTTGAGTTCATTGTATGTGTTTGCAACCAACATACACGAGATGTCGTCTAGCATGTGAGCCAGCTGACAAAATATCACCTGATGTAGTGTGGACCAATGTAGGTCCTGATCCACTACGATCCCACAGTAACATGTGAAATATAACCTTGCCTATCGCTGATCTCTGACATTATTTACTTATGCTTCCAAAATGTTTTAGGGAGCATATTGTTGCCGCCTTGTCCATCCAACACAACCTTGTTTTCGCTATAACTCGAAACGCTGTCATCAAAATTCACCAGCATGTTTATATAGACGAAACTGGCTGTTGTAGAGAGAGGCCAACAGCCACCGACACAATAGTACCTTCCCACTGTAAGTCGTATACTGATAACCAGAATAAATCCCTGTTCAATCAGGGATAAGTGGGTGGCAGGTGGGAGCATGTGATGGGTAATTTAACGATCGGGTTCATCCTTACCGGAATTCCGGCTGGAGACCTGGTTTGGCCCTCACATACGTCTTTGGCATTTTGTATGTGACAGTTCAATCTGGTTATACCCCTTATGTGAGTATTACGATTATTCGTAATCCTATTTTAGGGGAAGGGGCCAAGTGACTTTGGTGTGGTATGGACCTGGCACCAGGTCAGGTTATTCTAATTTCAGGGCTGAATATATTTTTTCTCTATGTAAATATTCAGTTCAGATTTTGAGATTTTCCCCCCAATGCAGCAGGTTAAAACGGGATCAAACCCGTTTGCCCGGCCTTACATGACCTTAGCTGTTGATAGGCCGTTAAACACCAATAAACAAACAAACAATCGGGGATAAGAGAAATATTTGATAGCAGACACTCTCCATCACCTTTGAACAGGCCCTTGCTAAGACAACAAGTCAACATATTACAACCCCTCATCATCAACAACCCTTGCCAAGTCGAACAGCATCACCAAGTAAGTAGGCTACCTGAATCTGAGATCGATCAAATTGCTCGGCAACCTGTCTCAAGCTCTGTCTAGATTGAAGCAATTCCACTGCCTTGATGTGCACAGGTTGGAAGTAATGGACCAGGGTCTATTAATGCATTAAACATGAAATAAAAAAAGAAACGTTCATTAACTTTTATTTTTCACAATCTGATACTTTTAGGTTATATTTAATGCATTTATAGACCTTGGTCCGTTACTGGAAATTTGCGTTTCTTAGAACTCTTGATTTCGACAAACTGTTTCACTTTATAGAAATTAAACATTGTGTACTTGTGTAACTATTCCACCAGTTTTAAACAATACAAGTGCCCGCTATACAGACATAATCATTTATTATACCCCACCCCCCGCAACGAGTTGTGGGGGGGTATACTGGAGTCCGGTTGTCCGTCCGTCTGTGCGTCAGTAACCTTAACATCAAAGAAATATTGTTATAACATCTAAAATGCTTAATATTTCACACATGCATTCCTGTAAAGCTCTACTACCATGCTGTGCCAAATCCACGACCATCCAACCCCTGCTGATCCCAAGGTCAAGGTCAAATACTTAGTCTCTTTACAAAACTTAACATCGGAGAAATATGTTATAACTTCTATTTCCTTCATCTAAAATACTTAATATTTCACACATGCATTCCTGTAAAGCTCTACTACCATGCTGTGCCAAATCCACGACCATCCAACCCCAGCTGATCCCAAGGTCAAGGTCAAATACTTAGTCTCTTTACAAAACTTAACATCAGAGAAATATGTTATAACTTCTATTTCATTCATCTAAAATGCTTAATATTTCACACATGCATTCCTGTAAGGCTCTACTACCATGCTGTGACAAATCTACGACCGTCCAACCCCCGCTGATCCCAAGGTCAAGGTCAAATACTTAAGTCTCTTTACAAAACTTAACATCAGAGAAATATGTTATAACTTCTATTTCCTTCATCTAAAATGCTTAATATTTCATACATGCATTCCTGTAAGGCTCTACTACCATGCTGTGCCAAATCCACGACTGTCCAACCCCCGCTGATCCCAAGGTCAAGGTAAAATACAAGTCTCTTTCCAAAACTTAACATCAGAGAAATAAGTTATAACTTCTATTTCCTTCATTGAACATTCTTAATATTCACTCGTGCATTTCTCCAAGGTGGTACTATCATGCTGTGACAAATCTACGACCGTCCAACCCCCGCTGATCCCAAGAACAAGGTCTCTTTACAAAACTTAAAATCAGAGAAATATGTTATAACTTCTACTTCTTTCATCGAAAATTCTTAATATTTCATGCATGCATTCCTCTAAGGCTCTACTATCATGCTGTGACAAATCCCCGCTGATCTTGAGGTCAAGGTCACATACTTAGTCTCTTTACGAAACTTACCATCAGAGAAATCGGTTATAACTTGTATTTCCTTGCTCGGATTTGCTTCACATTTCACACACACATTGCTCCAATGGACCTCTACCACCCCTACCACCCTGAGTCAAGGTCACAAGCCCACACACTTGGAAAATGTTTACATATTTAGGGGTACCTGGGCCCATGCGGGGGGTATTCCGTAAGCCTCGCTTACTGACCAATCTAGTTAATCTTTAAATTACTGGAGACGTACGTTTGTATCAGGCTATTTTGATATGCAAATGAAGCAGGCCATTTTTAGCTCGCCTGCACGACTTATGGCATACCCCCGGCGTCGTCGGCATCCACAAACTTAATGTTGGGGTAAATGTCTTCTAACTTCTATTTCCTTTCATGGAACGCAGATGATACTCTATCATGCTATAGCAAATCCATGACCCACCCCTTTCCCCAACGTCAAGGTCACAAACTTAGCACATTCATAAACTTAACGTTGGGGTAAATGTCTTATAACATCTGTTTCCTTTCATGGAACTTGATATTCATACATGCATTCCTCAGATGACCCTCTATCATGCTGTAGCAAATCCACGACCCACCACCCAACCCTTACCTAAGGTCAAGGTCACAAACTTAGCATCTTCATAAACTTAACGTTGGGGTAAATGTTGTGTAACTTCTGTTTCTTTATAGGGAACGCTTTGATATTTCATACATGCATTCATCTGATGATCCTCTATTGTGGATTAGGGTTATTGTGCTACAGCAAATCCATGACCCCCCCCCCCCCCCCCCCCCCCCCCCACCCCCTACACCCACCCCTTTCCCCCAAGATCAACATCATGAACTTTAACGTTGGGAGTAAATGTCTTTTTAGCTCACCTGAGCGAAGCTCATGTGAGCTATTGTTACCGCAATGTGTCCGTCCGGCGTCCGTGAACATTTTCAAACGTCTTCTCCTCGGTAACCATTGGGCCTATAGTCACCAAGCTTCATGGTCATGGTCCTTAGGTAGGGGGATTAGAAAATTGTTAAAATGACGTCGTCACGTAATCCAAGATGGCCGCCGTCTAAAAATAGCACAAATTCTTCAAAAAATCTTCTCAAGAACCGCCAACCGGATTTCGACAAAACTTGGTAGGAATGATCGATGTACAATGCTCTTTCAAAGTTGTTAAAATGGTGACCCCAGGTTCAAAAATGGGCGTGGCCCGTGGGGTCAAATAGGGGTCAAATTTTATTTTTCACCGGATATGGTCATGTCATACGGTATATCAAATCGAAGGTATCAACGAGGCGATCACTCTGGTGCATTTTTTTTTTGGAATCGGATGGTTATGTCATCCACGATGGCCACCGAAAGGTCAAAAGGTCATTCTTTTATTAGAGATTTCAAAATTCTTCTTCACAGGAACCGCTTGGCCCATGGTAGCCAAACTTCAAAGTTATGGTCCATGGGTGAAGCCTTTTCAGATTTGTTAAAATGGAGGTCATCGCTAATTCAAGATGGCCGCCGTCTAAAAATAGCATAAATTCTTAAAAAATCTTCTCATGAACCGACAACCGGATTTCAACGAAACTTGGTAGGAATGATCGATGTACAATGCTCTATCAAAGTTGTTTGGTAACCCCGGGTTCAAAAATGGGCATGGCCGGTGGGGTCAAATTGGGGTCAAATTTTATTTTTGATCGAATATGGTCATGTATATATCAAATCGAAGGTATCAAAGAGGTGATTGCTCTGGTACATTATTTGTCGAAATTGGATGGTCATGTCATCCAAGATGGGGTCAAAAATGGGCGTGGCCCGTGGGGTCAAATTTTATTTTTGACCAAATATGCTCCTGTCATATATCAAATTGAAGGTATCGATGAGGCGATTGCTCTGGTGCAATATTTGTCGGAATCAGATGATTATGTCATCCATGATGGCCTCCAAAAGGTCAATTTATTCGAGATTTTGAACGTCTTTTTCTCAGGAACCACATGGCCGATGCTAGCCAACCTTCATAGTAAGTTAAGATCCTTGGGTGAAGCATTTTCAGATTTGGTAAAATGAGTCCTCGCTTAATCCAAGATGACTGCCATCTAACAATAGCACAATTTTGTTAAAACACTTATGAACTCAATGTCACATTCTCCTCTGGTGTTCATGGAGTCAGGTGAGCGAATTAGGGCCATCATGGCCCTCTTGTTATAACTTATGTTTCTTTACAGGGTCCGCCTTGATATTTCATGCATGCATTCATCTGATGATCCTCTATTGTGCTACAGCAAATCCATGACCCACCCCTTTGCCCAAGGCCAATGTCACAAACTTAGCACATTCATACATGCATTCCTCATGTGAATAGCTATCGTGCTGTAGAAAATCACCAAATTAGTGTGTTCATAAACTTAACGTTGGGTTACATTTTGTATAACTTCTGCTTTCAGGGAGCGCATTGATATTTCATACATGCATTCATCTTAATATGCTATATCATGCTATAGCAAATCCACGACCCACCTTCCACCAGTGACCCCAATGTCAAGGTCCACCGCATACCCCTTAACCCAAGGTCAAGTTATATAATATTCATGTTTTATACAACTGTGCCAAGTTTGAGTGAAGGCTGCCAACAGGCGAGCTTCGTTGTCTTCTGACAACTCTTGTTAAATTAGATAAATTGTTAAATATGTCACCTGAATATTTATTTGTATCAACATATTGATTATTATGATCATCGCACATCAAAATTCAAATATAGAGAGAATAAATATGTGTTTCAGTTAACCTTAACATGGTTATCGCCCCTGATATCAAGAGTAACAATTCATGTTTGATACAAAAAGTACAGCAATGCCAATTAACACGTCCGGTAATGGTTAATGAATGTTTATTTTGGCAAAAAAATGCATTATCGTAACAGGGCTTGAAACTAAGCAAAAATATGTACTAGCCAGTCGGGCTAGTAAAATTTGAAATTTACCAGCCCTTACAAGTTTCTACCAGCCCTTACGTCGCGCTGTCTTCATCTGGAATTTTTATGCCACCGGGTTTCGAAGAAACGGGTGGCATATAGTGTTTGGACCATCCGTCCGTGTCCGTCCGTCCGTCCGTCCGTCACACTTTTCGGTTCACCACTTTGTCACAGTTTCTCAAATATGCTGCAGGTGGCATCCGCGTTCGACAGACGCATTTCTTGTTTTTACCTGGATCACTGTCAATCTGGTAAAATGTTTTACTTCAATGATGTACCATAAGTAGCAATTCAGTTGTACTATACAAATACTACCTATTGAATTGTCTCTGGACCATTTTACATTGCTCGCTGTAGATGAAAAGAACTCCTAGCGTAGTTGTTTATAATATGTCTCGCCATGGCAGTAAACATATGATCTCTGGCTTGTACAAAAGCCAACAATAAACCAGTGGTGTTGTTGTTATTACATCAAATCCGTCTTCTATTGCAAATATAAATAACAATTATGTCATATTTTTATGCCACCAGGTTTCGAAGAAACGGGTGGCATATAGTGTTTGGACCGTCCGTCTGTCCATCCGTCCGTCTGTCCGGGCACACATTAGGGTACTTATGTGGCTAGCCCCACAGGGTTATGGACTTGTTAAAGGATAGGGTTGGTTACAATTAGCCACCTAAAAAATCGTTTTATGTGGCTAATATTTAACATGTGATAAGCCACATAAGTACCCTAATGTAAGAACGTCCGTCCGTCTGTCCGTCCGTCTGTCCGTCTGTCCGTCCGGGCACACATTAGAGTACTTATGTGGCTAGCCCCACAGGGTTATGGACTTAGTAAAGGATAGGGTTGGTTACAATTAACCACCTAAAAAATTGTTTTATGTGGCTAAAAATCGTTTTATGTGGCTAATATTTAACATGTGATAAGCCACATAAGTATAGTAATGTAAGAACGTCCGTCCGTCTGTCCGTCCGTCCGTCACACTTTTCGGTTAACCACTTTGTCACAGTTTCTCAAATATGCTGCAGGTGGCATCCGCGTTCGACAGACGCATTTCTTGTTTATTTTACTATCTTGACAGCAAACACTAATTTATTTGTTTGTTTTTGTTTGTTAGGGTTTAACAGCCTATCAACAGATAAGGTCATTTAAGGCCGGTTCAATGGGTTTAGTACTAAATCCCATATATTACCTGTACAAGTAGTACATGTACAAATGGGGGGAACATCCCAAAATCAGAACTGAATATTTACAATAAATATATATATATATTCAGCCCTGAAATCAGAATAATCCTGATCTGATGCCAGGTCCTCGCCACACCAGAATCACTTGGCCCCCTCCCAAAAGCAGTAGGATCAGTAATAATCTTACTACTTTTATAATGGGCAATAACCCAATTCAACTCATAGGTAACAAAAGAGCCAAAGATAAAAACATACCTGAGGGCCAAACCAGGCAAATCGTGATTCCTATAAGGAGGAACCCTTACCGTTATTAAATGATTCCGTGTCATTTGAACGACTGTACAACCTGCACATTTCTTTCCAGCAAATGGAATTAATACACACTATATAAATTCATTAAACTGTTGAAAACGGTATATATTTTATATAGGGCCGTCAACAGACACGATCCCCTATTATAATTAATTTATATTAACCAATTAATATATTTAAAATGATATAAAACAGTGAAATTATCATTTCTCACAAATTCATTTTTAGGTCCAAAACTGTGGGGGCAACTTGCTCGGGTGTCAATCGATAAGACCATTATACTTTCAGCTTAAAATTCACTTTCGATCGTAAATAAATGTAATTTTGTTTTTGAAACACATTTTCAATTGAATATATTCAGTGTTTCTTGCCTGTTTGGATCGGTTTTGACGCTAAATATGCAAAACTATAACTTGGAAGTTGGATTTTCCACAAAAAAAAAGAATAAAAAGTACACATTCATTTCCGCGAAATCAAGCGTTGTTCTATTCTTAGAAACAAAATTACTTGATTTCCTTATTATGAAAGTGTAGTAACCTTTGTGAATAAATTAATTATAAATGTCTGAAGTATCCAATGAAAAAGTCCTGACAGGTGTTGCTAGCGTGGGAAAACTGCTACACGTCATTATATTGAGGGCGGTCATTAAGGAAACGAACGAAAGTTATCGATTCATGATTAGGACGCGTGTAGTTTATAAAATGCGATATTTGATTGGCTATTGGCATGCAGACCAATGATATTTGACTTTAGGATTGCTACTCACCAATAGGGAAGCAGCTTACAACCATTTTCACCGACACATTTTTGTAAACAAACACAGCGCGATGACTTTCTCTTCATGTTCTAAACTAGTAAAGGCATATCAGATAGATTTTTTTACTCGCCACGCGGGCTGGTCAGATGTAAAAATTTTAACCAGCCCTTACTAAATTCTTCTAGCCACGGGCGAGCATTAGTTTCAAGCCCTGTCGTAAGAACGGATGAAAAAAAACAACATGGCATGTGGGAATCCAGGTTCCATTCTGAATACATCGAGTTTGTTTGTACAAAACTTATCGGGCGATTACTGAATACCATCAAGGTAATCCGATTGTGAAAAGATGCAACCTTGCGTGCCCGAGTTAACTTTTGACCATGACTGTTTTTTCATGGGGGTGTCCGTTACCAGAGATTGCACTGTAGTTCTTTGAAGTCATATACATAGGAAGACGTAGCCGCGTTATAGCTATGTTCTGATTGGCTTCTGATAATTATCCTGCAATGCATACGAACGGACATATATTGGATGGACTTTGTAAGCCGGACATATCAGATAGACCAAACCACACAGAAACCGGACAGACATATCAGATGGACCAAACCGCACAGACATATCAGATGGACCAAACCACACAGACATATCAGATAGACCAAACCGCACAGACATATCAGATAGACCAAACCGCACAGACATATCAGATGGACCAAACCGCACAGACATATCAGATGGACCAAACTGCACAGACATATCAGATGGACCAAACCACACAGACATATCAGATGGACCGCACAGACATATCAGATGGACCGCACAGACATATCAGATAGACCAAACTGGACAGACATATCAGATGGACCAAACCGTACAGACATATCAGATGGACCAAACCGCACAGACATATCAGATGGACCAAACCACACAGACATATCAGATGGACCGCACAGACAAATCAGTCGGACCGCACAGACATATCAGATGGACCAAACCACACAGACATATCAGTCGGACCGCACAGACATATCAGATAGACCAAACCGCACAGACATATCAGATGGACCAAACCGCACAGACATATCAGTCGGACCGCACAGACATATCAGATGGACCAAACCGCACAGACATATCAGATGGACCAAACCACACAGACATATCAGTTGGACCGCACAGACATATCAGATAGACCAAACCACACAGACATATCAGATGGACCAAACCGCACAGACATATCAGATGGACCAAACCACACAGACATATCAGATAGACCAAACCGCACAGACATATCAGATGGACCAAACCACACAGACATATCAGATGGACCAAACTGCACAGACATATCAGATGGACCAAACCACACAGACATATCAGATAGACCAAACCGCACAGACATATCAGATGGACCAAACCGCACAGACATATCAAATGGACCAAACCACACAGACATATCAGATAGACCAAACCGCACAGACATATCAGATAGACCAAACCGCAGACATATCAGATGGACCAAACCGCACAGACATATCAGATAGACCAAGCCGCACAGACATATCAGATGGACCAAACCGCACAGACATATCAGATGGACCACACAGCCATATCAGATGGACCAAACCGCACAGACATATCAGATGGACCAAACCGCACAGACATATTAGATAGACCAAACCACACAGACATATCAGATAGACCAAACCGCACATATTGCATGCATTAATTTGTTTTACTGCCTCACTAGTTTGCTATAATGTTCAGTAAATGTCTTCTGTTCATGAACACCATGGGTTGATGATTAACTTCATGTATCTTAATACAATTGTCAGACATATCAGATGGACCAAACCGCACAGACATATCAGATGGACCAAACCACACAGACATATCAGATGGACCAAACCACACAGACATATCAGATAGACCAAACCGCACATATTGCATGCATTAATTTGTTTTACTGCCTCACTAGTTTGCTATAATGTTCAGTAAATGTCTTCTGTTAGTGAAAACCATGGGTTGATGCTTAACTTCATGTATCTTAATACAATTGTCAGGCTACACTCTTCTCAAATGGTCACAGCTTGTGTTGGGTGTATGCTGGTTGCAAACATCCCAAGTGGTACCTTGTGTCTACGGTGGGTTCTGGTGTTGTATATGTACCCAGTGTCTTGGGAATATCTGACTAGCCGCCTGCCACTGTAGGGCCGACGGTGATCCAGCCGCAGTACTATGGGGTCCAGACGCCATGGGGCATCTACCCAGCAAACCTCATCCAGCAGCAGGGGCAGCAGGGGGGGCAAGGCCAGCACACACCCCAGGGCCTCACCAGCCAGCTACCCAGCCAGCAGATCCGCGGGGGCTCCGGTCGACTCACCCCGTCCGGCCAGAGCGACGGTGGTCTCTCCAGCTCCGGCAGCCAGATCCCGTCACAGAACGTGCCAGGTACGTTGATTGGCAGCCAGATCCCATCTATACTCGGATCTCTAACTGGGACTATGGGACGGTATGTACTGTGATCCATCCATCTATACTCGGATCCCTACCTGGGGCTATGTGGACTGTTGTGGTCAGGTGGCCTGTTTCGCTGGTGAATTTACATTCAGGTGTATTCCCCATCTGTATGTCTCGATCGATCCTAGTCGAAAGTTTGTGGCAGATGATTACCTGTATGACACCTCTTATGGGAGTACCTTGGTGTACAATGAATAGAACCTAGCTTTAGTTTAAACAATATTTATTCGACAGTATATGGTATAATACAAGGTATACAATGACAGGGATATGAAAACAAGCGTGAAGCTTATATGAATTCGTCTCCCACTATGAATTCGTCTCCCACAATGAATTCGTCTCCCACCTAGCTTTGCTAAGTATACTATGATGCCACTTGATTCAAACATTATTTGTAACATTCTAGGGTAATGTACCAATCAAGATATATATATATATGTGTGTCTGTAATTAGTTTCATATTTGTTTTTCTTCGAAAAATTATTTTTGCAAATCGTAACTGTGACTCTGGCAGATGATTACCTGTCTGACACCTCTTATGGGAGTACCTTGGGGTACAATGAATAGAACCTAGCTTTGCTAAGTATACTAGGATGCCACTAAATTCAAACACAACATTCGAGTATAGTATATTATAACAATCAAAATGTTCATGCCTGTCTAAATAGCTTACTGCTGTCTTGTTTTACATAGAAGAATACAATTTGCAAAACTGCAAACAATTGATGTGACACTGGCAGATGATTACCTATATGACACCTCTTATGGGAGTACCTTGGGGTACAATGAATAGAACCTAGCTTTGCTAAGTATACTAGGATGCCACTCATTGCCATCCTTACAGATGTCGTGTAGTGGGTGGCATGCGATGGGTAAATTAACGATTGGGGTTCATCCTTACCGGAATCTCGACTGGAGACCTGGTTTGGCTCTCATGTACGTCTTTGGCATTTTTGTATGTGACAGTTGAATCTGGTTATACCCCTCCCTTATGTGAGTATTACGATTATTCGCAATCCTATTACTTTTAGGGGAAGCGGCCAAGTGACATTGGTGTGGTATGGACCTGGCACCAGGTCAGGTTATTCTAATTTCAGGGCTGAATATATTTTTATACACCCGTTTGAGAAAAATCGTGACGTATTATGTATTCACCTTGTACTGGCGGGCGGGCACAGCTTGTCCACACAATAACTAGAGTTCTACTTGACGGATCATAACCAAATTGAGGTATACATGTTTATCACAGCAAGACGAAGAAGCATATTGATTTTCAAAACTTTCCAATGACTTATCTCCCCTTGGCAGCCATTTTTATTTTCGCACTTTGTATCCTTGTCCTCACCATAACTCAAGTTCTACTTCACCGATCGCAATACGCAATAATTCAAGTTCTACTTCACCGATCGTAACCAATTTCGGTATTCATGTTTATCACGGCAAGACAAAGAAGGATATTGATTTTCAAAAATTTCCAATGACTCATCTCCACTTGGTGACCATTTTTAATTTTCGAACTCTGTATCCTTGTCCACGCAATAACTCAAGTTCTACTTCACCGATCGTAACCAAATTCGGTGTACATGTTTATCACGGCAAGACGAAAAAGCCTATTGATTGTCAAATATCTGCGATGACTTGTGTCCCCTTGGCGGCCATATTTCATTTTTGCACTCTGTATCCTTATCCATGCAATATAACCCAAGTTAAACTTTTCTGATTACTTATGGGCGCATTATGAATTACCATTGTTTGTACGTAGTCCGTCCGTAGTACTTTGGTCCACTTTGTGCGTTTAAGTCCATTTATTGGCCTCTATGTCATATGGCCACCAAGCTTCTAAATATGACCATGACCTACTTTTCCTGCTTAAATAACATCCAGACCACTTCATGCGTTGTAACTGTTCCTTGACCACTCGGTGGCATAGTATTGATCCTGCTAAAACTTAGCATCGGTTTTGACCATGTTGGTGAAAAATAATGTATGGAGTACCACATTGGTGTAATCATGTCACCTGTGTGACCCACTAGTCTTACAGCTTTCATTGATATATGCAGCCATGGACACATTTCTATTTTATTACCGTAAGTATTAATCTATTCGTTTATGCCTCACCACGATAGTGGGTAAGGTGTTGCCCTTGTCTGTCCCCGTCTGTCCGTCACAAACCTTGTGATTCATTAAACATTTAAACCTTGATAGATAATTGAAACTTGGTATGTAGCTTTTTTATTGTGTATAGTCTTTAGATGCGTAAAATTATTTTTTGAGTTTTTGTCAAGCCCTGCTCATGGATTATCTGACCCGTTTGAGTGGGTGGCAGGTAGGAGCACGCGATGGGTAATTTAACGATCGGGGTTCATCCTTATCGGAATCCCGACTGGAGACCTGGTTTGGCCCTCACATACGTGAAAGGGGAAGGGGCCAAGTGACTTGGTGTGGTATGGACCTGGCACCAGGTCAGGTTCTAATTTCAGGGCTGAATATATTTGATCTCGATGTAAATACAGTGCGACCCCGGTAGTACACGGAAGTCCGGCGCCCGGGGTCAAAAATGGGCGTGGCCCGTGGGGTCAAATTTTATTTTTGACCAAATATGGTCATGTTATATATCAAAGGTATCAATGAGGCGATCACTCTGGTACATTTTTTGTCGAAATCGGATTGTTATGTCATCCAAGATGGCCGCCGAAATGTCAAAAGGTCGTTCTTTTATTAGAGATTTCAAAATTCTTCTTCACATGAACCGCTTTGCCCATGGTAGCCAAACTTAAAAGTTATGGTCCATGGGTGAAGCCTTTTCAGATTTGTTAAAATGGAGGTCATCGCTAATCCAAAATGGCCGCCGTCTAAAAAATAGCATAAATTCTTAAATCTTCTCCTGAACCGCTGGCCGGATTTCGACTAAACTTGGTAGGAATGATCGATTTACAATGCTCTTTCAAAGTTGTTAAAATGGTGACCCCGGGGTCAAAAATTGGCGTGGCCCGTGGGGTCAAATTTTATTTTTGACCGAATATGCTCATGTCATATACGATAATGTCTCTGCTCCGAAATTTATGTCAGTTTTCAACGTAATTTGCAGTAGTCGATTCTATTTTAATAGTGCCAGGGGATATTAATTCCAAATCCGAGATGCCATTACACCCGACACATATGATGATATTACACGGACGAGCTTTGTGTGTTACTTTGTGCAATAAATCGATAACACCCTGCCAGCCGTGTCAACTAACAGGTGTTTATCGTATGACATCATTCAGCACGAGGCTATGTGTGACCTTTAGGCTATGTTTTGAAATGTTACTGATTGGTCAACACGCCTTTTGATGTGCCGCAGACGTCGCGAACGTGCGACTTTCATCATCGCATCATGGAGAAATCGTGCAGTAACCCATTTCATGCTGAGGATACGCTTATGTTTGCGGAAAAATATGTTCCATCTATGCACTCAGAAGTATATGCCGTGACCACCATTTAAACAGTCTCGTCGAGACAGTTCAAATGAGTGGTCACAACATACTTTCATTGAGAAACAACACAAACTAGAGCAGCTTGAGCTGTATCAACGGTTTGAGCCTCAAACATTGATTTCATGTGTAACTAAGCTTTAGCCCAAGGTGTAAACTATCGGTTGCAAAAAGAATTTCTGAAGTTTTAGAATGAACAGTCCAACATTATTGTGTTCGCATCATCACACCGATGTGGGGCCGGTTAGCTTAGAGGTAGAGCGATGGACTCGGAGCGAGGGATACCGGGTTCGATCCTCAGCCAAACTTTTAGCTAAAGGACTGAAATATCGACTACAGCAAAAACAATTGAAATGGAATGATAAATAACGAAGCTGACGTCACATCCGTTTGCTCTATTTTGAAAACTTGAAAAAATACGTTCATCTTTGACATCGAATAGAGCCGTAAGTAGTCAAGATATAGCTCTGAAAATTATCATCTTTCATGCGGCTGACACTCCCCTATCACCCTGGCAAGAAATTATGTTGCTAACAGTACTGTACAAATTGGAAAACGTTTGTAAAGACCACCCGTTATCAGCCGAAATTCGGCAAAATCGTTGAAAAGTATGTACATTTTTCAACTTCAAATGCATCTAGCTCTTTTATTTGAGCAGACAGCCGAAAACTGTCAGCGAGTTTGAGATAGAGAATTTTGTCAGCTTTCCAATGCAAAAAAATTCTTGAAATCGGTTGGAAAATAAGGAAGTTATAGGAAGTATGACGTCACTTCCGTTTTCGTGGAAAGTAGCATTAAAAGATATCTGAAAATCTCTGAGTCTCTGCTCACACTTGATCCGAATCGGCATGCAAAATTTGAAGTCTATCCGACCAGCGGTTTTGTGTAGATGGAGGGAGCCCGTATGTCAGCGGATGATTATTTTTCGATAGTTATCGCCCTTAAATTGCAGTTTACGCCATTTGTAAATACACCTAATAAAATTAAATATGTGCAATATTCCGCCAGTGAAGTTTTCGTTTGTTTTTCACCATAGGCCTGGCACAAAGTGGGAAAGTTTTAGCTAAAGGACTGAAATATCGACCGCAGCAAGAAATTTTGAAATCTATTGATAAATAACGAAGCTGACGTCACATCCGTTTGCTCTATTTTGAAAACTTGAAAATCCAATAGAACCGGAAGTAGTCAAGATAGAGCTCTGAAAATTATCATCTTTTATGCGCCTGACACTCCCCTATCACACTGGCAAGAAATTATGTTGCTGACGTTACTGTACAAATTGGAAAACGTTTGTAAAGACCACCCGTTATCAGCCGAAATTCGGCAAAAAATCGGCAAAATCGTTGAAAAATATGTACATTTTTCAACTTCAAATGCCTATAGCTCTCTTATTTGACCAGATAGCGAGGATTGTCAGCGAGTTCGAGATAGAGAATGTTGTCAGCTTTCCAATGCAAAAAGAATTTTTGAAATCGGTTGGAAAATAAGGAAGTTATAGAAAGTATGACGTCACTTCCGGTTTCGTGGAAAGTGGCATTAAGAGATTTTCCTCTGAGTCTCTGCTCACACTTGATCCGAATCGGCATGCAAAATTTGAAGTCGATCCGACCAGCGGTTTGGGCTGTAGACTGAACGGCTGTAAAAAAAAAACAACAAAAAAACCAACGAATACAATAGGTTTTCGGCGCAGCTGAAAGCCGCCTCAAACCTAATAAAAATAAATTATTTAATAATTTCATACCCATAAATGTGTATTCCGAAAGAAATGCATTAAAAAAAAAAACCTGGATTATACACAGATCTGTCGCCATATTTCGCCGATATTGATTTAGAAAATATTTTTTGTAAATGTTGTCCGTGGCTTTAGATAGGAAAGGAATGTTGGGTCATGGAGTAATCGGCTGATGATATGTGTGTTCTGGTTTTTGGCAGACTTCAAAAGAAAATCGGACCTTGTAGTATTGTTTGATGTTACTGTGATATTTTCTATAAATGACGTTGGAAGATGAGGAAATGCGGAATTGTACTAATGTACGTACATGCAAGTACTACCTTTATTTCTTAACTTCAAACACACACAGATAGTACATACCGCAATCAATAGTTAACAATATAATACCACTTTTGGCAGCAATATGATCGCAAATATAATACGATTTTTGACGATAGTCTGTTACAAATTTAACACGATTTTTATATACAAATAGGCAAAAGAATCGGGAGCCAAGGCACAACCGTGTACTAACCGAAACCGTGTTATATTGAAGCGTGTACTACCGGGGTCGCACTGTATTCCGTTCTGATTTTGGGATTTCCCCCCCAATGCAGCAGGTTAAAACGGGATCGAACCCGTTTGCCCGGCCTTACTTGCTGATAGGCTTTTAAACACTAATAAACAAACAAACAAACTGACCCTTTTGAACTTTGCAATTTTGCGTCTTTTTACTATCAAAGCGGTAGGTGGGACATCCATGTTCTATGTGTGTTAACCATGACCCCGTGTTACAGGGGCCCAGTACCAGATCCTGACACCGGCCTACTATGACCAGAACGGACAGCTGGTGATGGGGAACCCGCGTGGCCTGCCCGGCAGTGCCATGAGACTCGTCTCGCCTGCACCCGTCCTCGTCTCCGCCGGCAGCCAGCAAGGTTCGTTGTCGCACATCGTGTAATCCAGTTCACATCACACTTCCTGTACTCTGGATCACATCACACTTCTTGTGATCCGGTTCTCATCGCACAAATAAACTTTGACAGCTTGTTGTCTTTAAACATTCAGTCAACTCTTAACAGGCATATCAATATCAATTTTTTAATTATATCAGTCATATAAGCAAAGCTAGCTAGCACCAGAAGCGCATACCAAAGGAAGGTGATTTGATTGAAGCTTAGAATAGAAAAGTAAAAAAGATAAAAAATAAAAATTTATAGTCTGACATTCGATCCGCCGACTTCCTATTTACTGGACATGTCCGATGGACCGACGACTTTCGCTGAGACTGGGATAACAATAGCTCATCTGAGCTGAGCAATTTTGCTTCTAAGCTCAGTTGAGCTATTGTTAACGCTTTTCCTCCATCTGTCCAACGTCCGTGAACATGTTTTTTCAAATAATATCTTCTTCCCAAAACACTAAACTGATCTTTGTCAAACTTTATGGAGATTATCACGGGGTGGAGCCTTTTGAGATATATTAAAATGTAGATTATCACATAATCCAACAGGACATGACTGCCACATAAAAGTATCTTAGATTCTCCCAATGATATCTCTTCAACGAACAGAAATAGTGGTGAAATAGTGACTAATCTTCCAGATTTCTTGAAAAATTTATTATGTGGTCAGATGTTGCGAGTATTTAATATTAAATATTTTGTTACCTCTTCCGACAGTATGGATAGACGTGATTAGTTTGGCCGACGATTTGGTGGCAGATGATTACCTGTATGACACCTCTTGGGGTACAATGAATAGAACCTAGCTTTGCTAAGTACACTATGATGCCACTTCATTCAAACACATTTACAACATTCGAGTATATTGTAACAATCAAGATATTTATGTGCGTCTAAGTAGCTTACTGTTGTGTTTGTTTCACGTAGAAAATTTAAAAACTCCCAACAATTAATGCGACACTGGCAGTGGCAGATGATTACCTAATTTCACCTGGAGAAAGTGACATCCTGTCAATTAATGGTCGTTTAATACAAATGACAATGCTGTCTGTTACAAAAATATTTGGCCGCTGGTCTTGTTAAGGAAAAGTCTTTTAATACACTGTCATTATATAGGCCAAATGGTCGGGGGGAGGGGGGAATTGAAAGTGGTCGCATAAGACAAAAGTCGCTTAATGCACGTGGTCGCTTGTGTAAGTTTGACTGTATTTGGGTGAAAAATAACCCCACTGATTTGATGGTATAATAAGTTAAACACTACCATGCCTTGGTGGCAGATGATTACCTATATGACACCTCTTATGGGAGTACCTTGGGGTACAATGAATAGAACCTAGCTTTGCTAAGTATACTATGATGCCACTAAATTAAAGCATATTCACATTTTTGGGATAGTTTGACAATAAAGCTATATATGTATGTGTGCCTAATTGTCTAATACTGTATTTGTTTTACTTAGAAAAATAAGATTTTTAAACCGTAAAATCTGGACTATTCTGACACTGGCAGATGATTACCTGTATGACACCTCTTATGGGAGTACCTTCGGGTACAATTAATAGAACCTAGCTATGCTAAGTATACTATGATGTCATGTCGTTCAAACACATTTACAACATTCTCAATTTTAAGTTTTTTATTTCCATACATGGTCATATACAAACAATACATGAGTTACAAGCAGTTTAACAACATGCATTAATAGGTTACACTCCTTGTTTACAATCAACTGTGACATGTATTGTAAATAATTATAGATTATAACGTATTGTTCATACATGGTTAGGTTGGATTTATTAAAGAATGTTATGTAGATGAGAGAATAGAGTTGAAAATGAGATATGGTGAAATGGGTTTAGTGAATAATAATTGAGCAACACATCACGATACAATACTATTACGGTATATGCTGTTATATATTTGTATGTATAATCAGAAGGTTTGTGTATCTCTAAATGACTGTTAGTCTAATTGGATAACATTCCATTTTCGTTCATGAACTATGAGCTTATTTCTATTCATTGCAATTTCTTTTTCAATATTTTGTGTTGCCTTTAGGTAAGACATAAACTCTGGAAATTTAGGTTCCGTGTTTCGTAATTTACATGTATATATAAAGTATTTTCCTAGTACGATACAAAAGTTGAAAAACTTGTTGTTTTGCTCATATTGCCCGAAGCCAATCAAAATTACATACAATATTATTATTGTTTAAAAAGGTATTCAACTGCGACCAAAAATGTTGGCTTATAGTGCATTCCCAAAAAAGGTGCTTATTTGTTTCTGGAGCCAAGATGCAAAAATCACACAAATTGGAGCTGACAATGTAAATAATTGTTTGTAGCAACAATTCTCATCAAAAATTTGTACTGAAAATTCCTAAGTTTAGAACTTATAGTGTTTGTAAAATGATTTGTGTAGACTATCTTCCAATTTATATTTTTATCCGCGAAATCGTCATCCCATTTTGTCTTGGCTTTATGCACAACCGGTTTCTGTTGATTAACATCCTAGGGTGTTGTAAAAATCAAGATATATCGATGGTCTAGTAACATAAGGTCGTAATTTTAGCATAGCACTTACGACCTTATGTTACTAGACCATCGATATATCAGGGGTGGGAATTTTCAAGATATATCCTGAAATAGGATTTGCGGTTCCTTTAATGCAGAAAAATACACCTTTACGCATTTGTGGGTGTAAAAATATTTTTTAGCCATTTTCAGGATTTGACCTTTGAAACTCTTCCCAGCCCAGATATATGTGTGTGTAAATAGCTTCATATTTGTTACACTTTGATAAATAAGGTTTGCCAGCCGTAAAATATGGACAAATGTGAAGCTGGCACATGATAACCTATATGACACCTCTTATGGGAGTACCTTTGGGTACAATGAATAGAACCTAGCTATACTAAGTATATTATGATGTCGCTAAGATTAAATTTTGTTTTGTGCATTATACCCCCGGCGTACGAAGTATGTCGAGGGGTATATAGTTTTTGTCACGCCTGCTTTAGCAGAAGTCTCGCCGCTATAGTCGTCGCTTTTTCTGTCGTCGTCATGGTATAACTTTAATACTACTTCGTCATCATGGTATAACTTTAATACAACTTGACGGATTGCTTCAATATTTGGACACTTGATACATATGAGCATTGGGAACACACTCATGCCGCCTTCACATTTTTGCAGAAACACTTAATAGCCATTTATGTTTGCGTCAAAAAGTTTGTACAAGCTTCGTCATCGTGGTATAACTTTAATATTACTTTACGGATTGCTTCAATATTTGGAAACTTGATACATGTAAGCATTTGGAACACACTCATGCCACCATTAACATGACCTTGACCTTTTTCACATTCACATTTTTGCTGAATCATTTCTTGCCGTCAAAAAGTTTGTACAAGTTTCTTCATTATGATATAACTTTAATATTACTTGACAGATTGCTTCAATATTTGGACACTTGATTATGTAAGCATTTGGAATGCATTTTTGCCTCCACGAACATGACCTTGACCTTCACATTTTTACGGAAACATTTGACCATTTTTTTGTGTCAAAAAGTTTGTACAAGCTTCGTCATCATGGTATAATTGTATCCCCCGGACTCCGTCGGGGGATACTATGGATTTGACAGCGCGCCGCGTCCGCCGCAGACACTTCTTGTCCGGAGCATAACTCGAACACCCTTTGGAATATTTTCATGAAACTTCACACATGCATAGACCACGACCCGAAGGTGTGTCGCGCACAAGAATGACAACTCTTGCATAGCTAATTTTTTAGTTATCTCCCTTTTTTGTTTCTCGCACTGATTGACCATAACTCGACCACCCTGTGGAATATTTTTATGAAACTTAACACATTCAATTAGACCACGAACCGAAGGTGTGTCGTGCACAAGAATGACAACTCTTGCATAGCTAATGTTTTAGTTATCTCCCTTTTTTGTTTTCGCTCACTGATTTCCTGTCCGGAGCATAACTCGACCACCCTTTGGAATATTTTCATGAAACTTCACACATACATAGACCACGACCCGGAGGTGTGTCGCGCACAAGAATGACAACTCTTGCGTAGCTAATTTTTTGAGTTATCTCCCTTTTTTTGTTTTGCGCACTCTACAAACTGGACAATAATGCATGAAGACCCGTTTTCTCGTCTGCTCTGTACACCTTTTCTCGTGTGCTCTGTACACCATACCTGTAGAGAGAACAATAGAGACTGGGAGAACCATGTGCTAGCATGGGCTTGCATGTGCAAATGTCCAGTGCTTGACCACTGCTGACCACAGGTAATTTATACAGGTAAATTACTACATTGGGTACTGTGTTGAAAATATTGTGGCATTATGTGGACCTGTGCAGATATATGTAGATAAATATAGGACTATTAAAAAAAAATCGGGGCTCCAGTAGCAAGCATTATTATTTTTAAACTTTTTTTTTCCATTTTTTTTTTTTTTCATTTTTTTTTTCATTCTTTTTTTCTCCACTTTTTCAATTTTTTTTCATTTTTTTTATTTTATTTTATTTTTTTTTTTTTCATTTTTTTTTTTTTTTTTTTTCATTTTTTTTTTTCAATTTTTTGTCTAGTAGCATAAGGTCGTAAGTGCTATATACAGACTATTCACCTGTGCATGTGCTAGCATGTGCAACTGACCACTGACCACTTACAGGTAATTTATACAGGTAAATGATTATATTACATTTCCGTAAACTGTGTTGAAAATATTGTGGCAATATGTGGACCTGTATATATATGATATGTAGATAAATATAGGACTATTAAAAAACATTCTGGGCTCCAGTAAGGAGCATTATTCTTTTATTTTTTTTAAATTTAATTTTTTTTTTCCTTTTTTTTTTTACATTCTTTTTCAATTTTTTACCTGACCACTAACTTATTACAGGTAATTTATACAGGTACATTATTACATTTCCGTAACTATTAACAAAAATTCTGGGCTCCAGTAGCGAGCATTATTATTATTATTTTTTTTGTATATTACATTTCCGTAAACTGTGTTGAAAATATTGTGGCATTATGTGGACCTGTGCAGATATATGTAGATAAATATAGGACTATTAAAAAAAATTAAAAAAAATGGGAAAAAAAACTGGGCCAGTAGCAAGCATTTTATTATTTTTAATTTTTAAAAAAAAAAAAAAAAAAATTTGTTTTCAAATTCTTTTTCAATTTTTGTCTAGTAGCATAAGGTCGTAAGTGCTATATACAGACTATTATCATATATTAAAACAATTATTGACTAGTGAGCCATAGAATATAATCTGATATTCTATGGCTCACTAGTCAATAATTGTATAATATGTTCGGGCCAGTGAAAATTGCTTTCGGGCCCAGGCTCGAGGTCAAGGCGGGACAAGGCGAGGCATCTGATTCCGCGGAATTCTTGTCTACTTATCTCCCTTTGTTGTTTCGTGCTCTGATTTTGTATCCAGAGCATAACTGGAATATTTTTATGCCCCACCACGATAGTGGAGGGGGCATTTAGTGTTACCCTCGTCCGTCCGTCCGCACACACGAATGGGTACTTGTTGTAAGCGTACAGGGATCTTATTGGGTAGGGTTAGGATAGTGTTGGGTACTCTTGTTGGGTATTTTTATACAGTAAAAACCCAACAAGTATTCATTCGTAAGAACGTGCGTCCCGTCCTCCCGTCCTCCCGTCCGTCCGTCCGTCCGTCCGTCCGTCCGTCACAAAACTTTAACACTC
The DNA here is from genome assembly GCA_029237695.1 of Conchocele bisecta. Classification (NCBI taxonomy): domain Eukaryota; kingdom Metazoa; phylum Mollusca; class Bivalvia; order Lucinida; family Thyasiridae; genus Conchocele; species Conchocele bisecta. Next base: position 159,794,104 of record CM055266.1, read on the forward strand.
GGGTAAATGTCTCATAATTTCTTCATCCTTCGACCGATCTACTTCATATTTCATATACACATTGCTCTGATGGTTCACTACCGCCCTGTGCCAAATCCACGTTCGTCTTGCCCCGGCAAGCCCAGGGTCAAGGTCACATACTTGGTGCTTCAAAAACTTTAACGCTCGGGTTAATATCTTCTAATTTCTGTTTTCTTTCACGGATCAGCTTCATATTTCATATACACATTGCTCTAATGGTCCTCTACCGCCCTGTGCCAAATCCACATTCGTCCTGCCCCCGCCAAGCCCAGGGTCAAGGTTACATACTTGGTGCTTCAAAAACTTTAACGCTCGGGTAAATATCTTATAATTTCTGTTTTCTTTCACGGATCAGCTTCATATTTCATATACGCATTGCTCTAATGGTCCTCTACCGCCATGTGCACATACTTGGTGCTTCAAAAACTTTAACTCTCAGGTAAAAGAAAATTTTGACTTGGAATTTGGCCTCATTTATTATCAAAGCGATATGTGGGACATCCGTGTTCTATGAACACATTTTCTAGTTTATTAAACTTCACACATGCATAGAAGACGACCCAAAGGTGTGTCGCACGTAAGAATGACAACTCTTGCGTCGTTAATTTCTTAGTTATCTCCCTTTGTTGTTTCGTGCACTGATTTCGTGTCTGGAGCATAACTCGAACACCCTTTGGAATATTTTCATGAAACTTCACACATGCATAGACCACAACCCTAAAGGTGTGTCACGCAAGAATGACAACTCTTGCATCACTAATTTTTTAGTTATCTCCCTTTGTTTTTTCCGTCACTGATTTTGTCTCCGGAGCATAACTCGAACACCCTTTTTTCAAACTACTTGTGTATCTATGGAGGGGGATACACATGCGCTTGTCGACAAGCGTCCATTTCTAGTTTTAATAATACTTTACGGATTGCTTCAATACTTGGACACTTGATAAATGTCAGCATTTGGAACACACTCATGCCGCCATTAAAATGGCCTTGACCTTTTTGACCTTCACATGGTTGTGGAAACACTTTGCCATTTTTAGCCAGGTTTTTTTGAGAGAAAAAAATCCAGGCTATTCGATTGGCGAAAGCCGGGCGGGGGCGGGTGGGAGGGCGGGCTGGCGGGAGGGCGGGCGTTAGCGGCGTCCACAATCAATGTTAAGTTTTCGTGTTTGAGTCCATTTCTTTGTTACTGTACCACCTAGGACCACCAAACTGTCACAGCTTCATAATCAAGGGGTGCCCACCACATATCACTATCCAACATGTAACCTTTTTTTGAACTTGACCCATTTTTTCCGCGCAGTCAACTTAGCCATTTTCAATGTTAAGTTTTCGCGTTTACAATGTTAAGTTTTCATGTTTAAGTCCATTTCTTTGGTACTGTACCACCTAGGATCACCAAACTTTCACAGCTTCATAACCAAGGGGTGCCTACCACATACAACTATCCAACATGTGACCATTTTTTTTACCTTCACCTATTATTTCTACGTAATTGTCTTAGCCATTTTCAACGTTAACTTTTTAACGTACGTCTGGTTAAAGTTTTTTGGTTAAAAGTTTTTTGTTATACTATATCTCTGCAACTGCTTCGCCCATTACCTTGAAACTTCACATGGGTGTTTATCATCATCCATATTTTCATTCTACCCCCAACCGTGCGGCCCCTATGCCCAATGTCAAGGTCAAATTACTTTGATTTTTTTTGTTAAAGTTTTTTCATGTACTATATCTCTGCAACTGCTTCACCCATTACCTTGATACTTCACATGGGTGTTTATGTTTATCATCATTGTCAGCATGATATTGTCGGCATTTTGGCATACGTCCGTTCGTACGTCCGTGTGTCTGGTTAAAGTTTTTTGGTTAAAGTTTTTCCATCTACTATATCTATTTTTAGCTCACCTGAGCGAAGCTCATGTGAGCTATTGTTACCGCAATGTGTCCGTCGTCCGGCGTCCGGCGTCCGTCGTCGTCGTCCGTCGTCCGTGAACATTTTCAAACGTCTTCTCCTCGGTAACCATTCGGCCTATAGTCACCAAACTTCATGGTCATGGTCCTTAGGTAGGGGGATTACAAAATTGTTAAAATGACTTCATTACGTAATCCAACATGGCCACCGTCTAAAAATAGCACAAATTCTTCAAAAATCTTCTTCTCAAGAACCGCCAACCTGATTTCGACAAAATTTGGTAGGAATGATCGATGTACAATGCTCTTTCAAAGTTGTTAAAATGGTGACCCCGGGGTCAAAAATGAGCGTGGCCCGTGGGGTCAAATTGGGGTCAAATTTTATTTTTGACCGAATATGGTCATGTCGTATATCAAATGGAAGGTATCAACGAGGCGATCACTCTGGTGCATTTATTGTCAAAATCGGATAGTTATGTCATCAAAGATGGCCGCCGAAAGGTCAAAAGGTCGTTTTTTATTAGAGATTTAAAAATTCTTCTTCACATGAACCGCTTGGCCCATGGTAGCCAAACTTAAAAGTTATGGTCCATTGGTGAAGCCTTTTCAGATTTGTTAAAAATGGAGGTCATCGCTAATCCAAGATGGCCGCCGTCTAAAAATAGCATAAATTCTTAAAAAATCTTCTTCTCATGATCCGCTAGCCGGATTTCGACGAAACTTGGTAGGAATGATCGATGTACAATGCTCTTTCAAAGTTGTTAAAATGGTGACCCCGGGGTCAAAAATGGGCGTGGCCCGTGTGGGGTCAAATCTTATTTTTGACCGAATATGGTCATGTCTATATGAAATCGAAGGTATCAAAGAAGCGATCGCTCTGGTACATTTTTTGTCGAAATCGGATGGTCATGTCATCCAAGATGGCCGCCGAAAGGTCCAAATGTTGTTCTTTTATTACAGATTTCAAAATTCTTCTTCACACGAACCGCTTGGCCCATGGTGGCCAAACTTCACAGTTATGGTCCATGGGTGAAGCATTTTCAGATTTGTTAAAACGGAGGTCATCGTTAATCCAAGGTGGCCGCCGTCTAAAAATAGCACAAATTCTTAAAAAATCTTCTCATGAACCGCCAGCCGGATTTCGACGGAACTTGGTAGGAATGATCGACGTAGAATGCTCTTTCAAAGATGTTAAAATGGTAACCCCGGGGTCAAAAATGGGCGTGGCCCGTGGGGTCAAATTTTATTTTTGACCAAATATGCTCATGTCATATATCAAATTGAAGGTATCGATGAGGCGATTGCTCTGGTGCAATATTTGTCGGAATCGGATGATTATGTCATCCATGATCGCCTCCAAAAGGTCCATTTATTCGAGATTTTGAACGTATTTTTCTCAGGAACCACATGGCCGATGCTGGCCAAACTTTATAGTAAGTTAAGATCCTTAGTAGTATATAGGGAGTCAAAATGATACCACCTACGGTGGCATCATTTCCACCCCCATATACTACTCCCACCACCCCCGAAAAATCAAAAATTGGTTAACGAGGAAATTATCTCCCGACAGCAAATTCATAAATTTGCAACCCCTTATAATACCCCCACGAGGAAATTTATGAGAAAATAATTATTTTACAAAATTAATTTCAATGAGATCGTTTATATTCCAACACCCGCCCATTTTTCTCCCTCCAATATAGCTAATTTATTTCGCAGATCAGCAACTAATTCTACCAGCTCTAGTCTACCACGTTCACCTGTAGCCACCTGACAGCGTAGTTGCTTATGTCTACAAAGAGTTTGGGCACTAACGAATTTACAAGGGCATCTGGGGCATTGAAATTGCGGGGGGACACAAGGAATTTTTCTACGTCTCGCTAGATGCCTTCGTAGATAGTCTTTACGCGTAAACGTCTTACAACAAGTCTCACACTCCATTATATATGTATATGTATATGTTTATATTCAATTGGAAGTGAAAAAAACATAATGTTTTCAAGACTAATTGAACAGATAAATTTCATAGGTTATACAAAAGTATATTTTTACAGAAAATATGATAACGCCAGAAATAGAAAGTTTGAGAAGAGAAGCCAAATCGCTAGGGATTACTTATAGTACACGGTTGAGAGTTAGGGGGTTGACAAAGCTGATAAATGCACAAAGAATGAGGCGTTTATGAAGCGGTTTACCCGCGCCTATAAAAGAGGGGCATTTAAAGACCTCTCACTAGCGAGAAGTTGGTAACAGAATTCAAAAAGAAAGTATTGCGGAGCTAAGGGCTAGTGTAATTAATTCTAAAGAATTACCTTCAAGCACGTCTCAAATTAGACACACAGGTGACCAAATACCAAATAAAAGATCTATAGTTCGCGCGATAGTGGAAAAAGGTGAAGAAATATTGGGGGCTCACGATGAAACATTGGTTAAAAGGTAGAAAATGGAAGACGGGTAGTTACATTATCCTTTCGTAAAAACATTAACATTAACGAGTCTGAACGCATGTTCCGATAAACTGGCTCCGTATCTAACAACCAATTTTTATTTGAGATATTCATATTCTTACAAGCTAGAACATATGGAGGAAACTAAAAATGGAAAACCTAAAACTATAATATTTCACAAAAATCTCGGTGGTAGCGAACCACTATCATCAATGAAAACCGTTAAAAAATGGCTGTCAGATAAGGAGCAAACACGAATAATGTCCGATAAAATAGACAGACCAAATACAAAGTGGAAGTTTGTAAGATGGGTAGAGGTTTTGTAAAGCTAATACAGGGTAGTAGGGGAATAGATTTGGGACTACAATCCAAAGAAGCAGCAGGAGGAGAACTTCCAGAATGGTTGAGGAATAGAAAAGGTATGTATTCTTTAGATAAGTATAATGACGATCTTTGTCTGTTCAGGTGTCTAGCTATGCATATGACAGATAAAAGACCCGACAGATGTACAGAAAAAGCGGAAGAACTTAGTAAGCAATATTTCGGTAGTAATGTGGTTTCACCAATTCCTTTTTCAGATCTGACAAAGGTTGAAGAGTTTTTTAAAATCGGTATAGAAGTATATCAACCCACCGAATGTAATGTATGGTGGTTGAAAAAGGTACCAGCGCACTATAATGAAATAGGTAATAAACCAATGACAATAGGACTGTTTAATAATCACGCATTTCTGATAAAAAACCTTAAAAACCTATCTAAAATTTACGCCTGCGATAATTGCAAGCAGAAATTCAAGAAAGCGAGTAATATGAAGAGACACGGACCAACATGTATGAGAGGTGAGACAAAAGTAATATGTGATGGTAATTATTTAGAGCGCCCGCGTTCGTCGTTCGAGAAAGCGTTCTACTCAAAAAGTTCTAACAGTTATGGGGCGATCGATTGGATGTACTCTGTGGAAAAGCGCGAGGGAATTCACATTCACCACGAACAGTGTGGACACGGGGGTGAAAGATGGATTTTAGGAGCTCCAGTAGATGGATACTGTCCAGAAACCAATACCGTATATCAATATCACGGCTGTTACTACTGGGGGGCACGGGTGTGAGATTCATGCAAAGCATAGAAAAGAAGAACGCGCATCCACTATGAGAAGAGATACATTTATTAGAAAAAGCAAAGAATTCAACCTAGTAGTTATGTGGGAATGCGAATTTCAAAGAACGGGTAAAGACATAAAGATCGGTTGCGACTACTCTTTATCCATATCAGATAGTATACGATTTTGAGGCATATCTCAACCCAGAATTTGAAACTCTCGGTAATAATCTAGAGTACGAAGCCGAGCACGTTCCGGTAAGCGTTAGTATAGGAGATAATTTCTCAGGAACAGTAACTCATATTTGTGATAAAGATCCCGCAAAACTTATAGAAAAATTTGTAGAAGATTTGAAAGTCAGGGGAAATACTATAAGAGAAGAAGTGTGGTCAAGATATAGGTTTAATACAGAACATTTACGTAAAAACCAAATCGCCAAGATCGAACAGTGGATAGAGCAAGTGCCGGTTATAGGTTTTAACAGCAGTAAGTATGATATAAACTTAATAAAGAAATACCTAGTAGGCGAACTGGCATCAACAACAAAGAAAGTAATGGTCGGAAAACGTGCAAACGCAACAATATTTCTATTTACTCCAGAGTTTAGATTTCTTGATGTAATACTTTATCTAGGACCTGGTGTAAGTTATGATAGTTGGATAAAAGCCTACGAATGCAAAGGACAGAAATCTTTCTTTCCTTATGAGTGGTTCGATTCTCCAGACAAACTGGATTACCCAGGACTACCGGATATAGAGAATTGGTATTCCAAACTATCGGGAAAATGTTAAGATGAAACAGAATTAAGTAAATGTCGTAGAATTTTCGAAGAAAATAATATGAAAACTTTCAGAGATTGGTTGAAATATTATAACGATTTAGATGTAGCACCGTTCCTAGAAGCGGTGGAAAAAATGTGTGAATTTTATAAACACAGAGGTGTGGATATTTTCAAAGATGCGGTAACACTACCTGGAGTAGCTATACAATATTTATTGAGAGGAACCATTAAAGAACAAAAATCTTCAAAGACGATTAAACCGAGGATGCTCTATATGCACCAAAAGAAGAAACATACGAAATGATGAAGGACGCTCTAGTTGGCGGTCCATCAATAGTATTTACACGATATGCAGAAGCTGGTGTTTCAAATATTAGATCTAATTCCACAGGAATTAACAAACCTTGCAAGTGTTTTGGGTACGATGCAAACGCGTTATATTTATCTACGTTAAATAAAGAGATGCCGTGTGGGAGAGAAACTATACACCATATGATACCCCACATAATCCTAAATTTATTAAAAATTAAAAATTTTGTAAAAGAGTTTTATCTGGAGACTGGTTTGGGTTTGCGGAGGTGGATATAGAAGTTCCACACAACTGAAAAGTAAGAAATTTTCTGAAATGTCCCCAATATTTATAAACAGAGAAGTAGAGGTTGATGAAGTTCCCACACACATGATAAAATATTTGAAAGATACTGGAAGAACTAGAGGAAATGGAAGAAAATTGGTGGGATCTATGACCGCCACTAAAGTATTGCTGTACGCGCCACTGTTGAAATGGTATTTAAAACACGGCCTAGAAATAACTGGAGTTCATCGTGTTATAGATTATATTAGCGGAAAACCATTCGAATGGTTCGCAAAAGAAGTTACAGCCGCAAGACGAACAGGCGATGTAGAACCAAATAAGAAACCAGTAGCCGACATAATGAAATTATTAGGAAACTCGTGTTGTGGAAAAATGATAGAGGCAACGGAGAGACATTTAAATACGACATATACACAAAACGAAACCTGTGTTGACAAAGCATTAAGACTGCATTCTTTGACGATTTGGAAGAGATAGGAGATGCGTACGAAATATCTTCAAGAAAACCCAGGTGTGCGATAAAGAGACCATTCCATTGTGGAATAGCGGTTTATCAACTAGCTAAATCGAGAATGTTGGAATTTTACTACGAATTTCTAGATAAATACGTAAAAAGAGAAGACTTTGAATTAATACAGATGGATACAGATAGTATGTATATAGGAGTTAGTGGAAAAACGATAGAGGAATTGATTAGACCTAACTTACTAGACGAGTTTGAAAAAGAAAAAAATAAATGGTTGGCTTGGGATAAATGGAGCGAAAGAGAGCCCGGACTTTTCAAAATGGAATTTAGCGGGGATAGGGCGATAGCGTTATCTAGTAAGTGTTATTTCGTAGAAAAAATTAATTTCACTAAAGATAATTTGGAACAAATTAAAATTAATAAAAACTCTGCGAAAGGAATGTCCAAGAGAACTAACAATTTAAATTGGGATAGATATAAACGAGTACTAAGTGAAACTACAGTAGATGGAAAACACATTATAGATGTAGCACAAAATAGAGGATTTAAAATGAAAGACGGCGTTATGAAAACGTACTGTCAACAAAAATTAGGACTCTCGGCATACTACGATAAAAGACGCGTGTTACCAGACGGAATACATACCGAACATCTCTAACGATCCGGGGGTAGCTGGGTGTCCGAAGGCACCATAAGAAGTTCTTCGCGAACAAAACCACGAGATGGACCATCAGCCAAATAATAGAGCACGGGCTCATCGGGTTTGGTAATAGAGCGATCCAGATGATATACATTCATTGACCACACGGGATCAGTCGCGCGGCGGTCTGCCACCTTCGAGCTCTCCCTGTTGATAGAGGTACCGGACGTCAATATCTGATGGAAGCCGCTGCTCCTCTAAACCAACGGGTCGCCCGCGCGAGACGGCAGAGGGCTTGCTCGTCACCCTTTTAAACTTGATAGCATCTACAGGCTTCTTACCTATCAATCTGGTCACCTCTCCGTTCAGTGCGGAGACCACGGCGGCAGTCTGGCCACCCACTCGGTCGATCGTGAATGGGGGTCTACAAGTTCTTTGGCGTATGGTGTCTGAACAGTCTCTCAGCCAGGGTTCGATTGAAGCGTTCCACGATCCCCTGGTCCCGGTGGATGTTGACGCGGCCGCGTCTGATAGAAACTTTATGCTTAGACAATAGATGAGAGACCGCGCCCATGAACTCGCGGCCAGGGATCGACCTGGAGAAGATTCGGCCATTTGAGAGGACTCCTCTTATATATTCGGGAAAGAGCCTCGGCCACTTCCTTAGACTCTTTAGTGGCCAACGGCTCAGCCCCCTTATAACGACTTCGCTACGTCAACGATTGTCAGTGCGTACTTGTACGTTTTGCGACCGACGCGATCGTGAGGTAGAAACAGGAGATCCGCTTGGTGAACTTGGTTCGGCACCGGCACGTCGAATTTCGGGCGCGGAATATTGTGAGGCGCGGGTAAATAGATCTGCCAGATGGCCTGCTTCTTGAGCCATTCCTTGACAGCGTTTTCTGAAACCTTGGTCGCCGCCGCGAGGTTCTTGATGGCCGCGAGTCCCTTTCCAGTATTTGCCGCGCGGGCTATAGTGTGTATTTGACAGCTTGCGCGTTAGTTTGGTATCAAGTTTGCGCGTGTTCATCGTATGCGAAGTATTCTAATATATCGGAACAATCTCCAACATGCCCTCGCCCAGTTCGTCCGGTAACTGCGTCGTTAATAATAAACCTTTGTTGGAAGTTTCACTGCAGCCCCAATCGCGTTTGGGTTGGAACAGGAGAGGGGAATCTAATTCATCCAATCTCGATTGGGAGTTGATGGAGGAATCTAACATCCGCTTTGCGAAAAGGGTGGCCTCTTTTTCGTCCTCGCGCCACGTCTCGAGACAATCTCGGCCAGACGAATCATACTCTTTGCACCAGGTAAACGATGTTTTTTGGGCAGTGTAGCCTACATCGATCATAGCGTCATAAAGTTCGTCAACTAACATCGTTCTATATATATATATATTTATAAAAAAAAAAAGGTTTTAATTAATTAATTTAAAATCTCGATTGAATATAGTAGCCGACGAGCCCAACCACACCCATCCCACGACGATGAACGCGATCTCGCGGTCCTTTTGGGCCTCTGACGGTACATAGAAATCTGAAAGTTGGGGCTCGGGATCCATTGGATCGAGACTGTGCGGATATGCCAGCGCGTACTCGCGGTTGGCTTCTTCAACGTTCTGAAAAGTTTGCGCGCGTGATTTTCGCGGCGAAGCTCTTCATTGACCCAGTCCAGATGGGCGGTTCGTTTTTTCGACCACGCTTCCTTTGCGCTATTGAGTTGTTCTACAGCTAAATCATGGCGCTTACGCTCCTCATCCACGTTCGAGCTTTTCATTTTAGAGAATATAAAGTTGCTACCGCTGAACGCCAATGCGTTTACAAGCGCACCACCTACTATTACTGCGATTGAAGCCATTTATTTTCCATATATTAACTGGTAGAATTCCAGCTTTAACTAGATAATCTCGGGTCCAAACTGCGGCCGCTACATCTAAGGTCGCGAGCCCTACGTCTCTCACAGTAAAGTCCAATTTGGGAGCGGTTCCTCCTAGGGCCATCTTTGATAGTCGAGCATACCCGATACTGAAACCCGATATCACCACGGCGTGATAAAGCGCATTCACTAACATTTTACCATCTTGTTCAGCCATTGTTATAATTATTGCATATAAAAGGGGTCGCGATCAATGTTTAAATGGGGCGCATCCAATCGCGATTGGTGTTTCGTAACTTTCTTCTGAACACTGGCTGGTTGTTTTTTCGATAATATGGGGTATTTCCACACGCACAGGGCACCAACAACTGCCAGTCCACCACCAACAACCCAACTCCAATTCACGAATTTGGGTTCAATCGGATTCGCCCAACCTCGATTGGGTGTTGAGTGTGCTTCCAATTCGTGAATTGGGGGTGTTGTTGTACTCAACTCTGTCTTCAGAGGTTTTTGCTGTCTCCGTCCCCGATTGCAACGACTGTTTAGCCTCTCGAAGCTCGGCGAGTATTTTATCTGTTTAACTTTTCGGGTGGCAGCCGCCGCCCGCCCAACAATGCCTGTCTTTTGGGATTTTTTATATGCGGTATGTCATCCAGTGGCGGAGTAACACTCTGGTTCGATTGTGTTGGAGCAATCTGGTTCAACTCCGTCACTCTCGTGGGTGTGTCTTGTGTCATCATTTTCAGGGCTTATAGTTCGTGGGCATATATGTCCAAATTGACAGTGTTTACCCGTGGTCAACGCGGTTGTCAGCGGAGCTAAGTACATTCCAAACTTGTGATAAATTGAGCAGCAGGCTGTTCTAAGAGTGTGTCCTATAAAAGGGTCAGTCTCTAGATCGTGAATCAACCCTTCGGTGTTTGGTATAGGGAGAAGTATACTAACGGTGGTAGCGTACAAATGAATAGCCGCCGATCCAAGAGTTTTTGTCATCTCTGCTCCCAATTTGGATTCGTATCGCGCATACATTTTATCGATCTCCGCATCTGACATCTTATCCACCTGAAAAACTGAGAGACGCCTACCGAGATAATGCTCCGATTGTCCCCCAGCAACCAGCGCAGCTAGCCGCTCTCGTCGCGCCGCATTTTCATTCGGAGTCGTTGCACTCAACCCAATACCAACCCCCGATTCCGATTGCTCTGTCGGAGTTGATGTTTCATTATCTTTCAGAATGTTGGCAGTCGGAGTTGAGGTTTCTTCCATTAGCTGATCGAGAAGTTCGTCGCAGTTCATTTTTTTTCAAAATTAGTAATTTAACTATTCTAACAAGTCTCATCACTTTAACATATTGCCAAGCGCACCACCCGATACTTATGATCACCATTATGCTCGCAACAAAGCTCGCAGCGGAGCACCAAATTGTTAACATTGTTAACCATTGTTCAGCATTTGTTCAGTATTTGTTCAGCATTGTTCAGCAATTTGCTAAGCATTGTTCAGCAATTGCTAAGCATTGTTAAGCATTGCAATAGCGTATTTACTTTGTAATTTTCCTAATTTTTTTCAAAATTATTAATTAATTGATAACTTTATAGCAGTTGGTTGATCAGTCTTTAGCAGAAGCTTGAGTGCTTAGTTTCGGAAAGCATCTGTCGAACCTTCAGGCGCTCCTCGCGCGTTGGGATAACGTCATTCTCTCGAAGACAGTCATCGAATGAGTCTCGGTCCTTGCAGTGAAAGAGGGCGACCCATTTCGTTTGCTCGCGCAGATCCTTGAGGACGGCGTTGTATTTTTGAGTGGAGATCCATACGCTTTGCCTCGCATGGCGGCCAGAAAATGCGAGCTCGGAGAGCATGTCCTTCTTTTTGGTCATCGCCGCCTTGGCCGAGCAATCGTCAATCACATATAGGGTGGGCTCACCCTGGAATCTTTGGTATAAACCACGCAACCAATCGTGAAGCCTATCACCCGGGTCAATAACGTATACCTGCCTGCTGTATGTAATCGACGTGAGCCAGTTTCGGAGGTAACATTTTACAAGAAAACACGCCACAGTGCCGACCTCCAGACACTTCTGGCCCGAAAGTCATCATCGCGGGGTCAAAATTCCCGGCGTTCCGACTGACGATGTGGTCACCGGAGTGATCGTGTCTAAAATCAGTCTGCGTCCAATTCCCGGACTGGCCGTGAATGAGAACGTCCCCGAGGCCGGTGCTGGTAGGAAATGCTTTCTGTCTCCAGTCCGCGTCTTTTGAAACGTTAAATTCGTTACACAGTCTTTCAAACACCATACGGTCGTATGCGTTGGAAATGGGATCCCCGGCGTCGTCTTGAGGTAGTGAAATACCTAGTTCTTTGAGAATCCTCCTAATAGTATAATACACGTGAAAGTTGTAGACACTTCGGAGCATGACATTCTTGGATGTCAGATGGTCTTTATATGAAACTCCACACCCGGCTGTTGCGCACCATACAGCGAAATTTATTTGGTTCTGCCAAAACTGCATCGGTGTTGCTTTCCACCCGTTTACCACCTCCATCGTAGTAATCTTGGGCAGCCTATATTGTTCAAAGATATTAGGGAAATTGGTGGCAAAGCCGCTGTCCGGTCTAACCGTTACGGTTGGGTGTACAAGGGGGTTAACAACGTCTTTTTGTGTGTATTTACCTCCGACCGCGTACTTTACATTAGAGTTAAAGCTAAATGCTTTGGTATCAATTGAAAGATATTATTATGTTTGCTACTATAACTAATGTTCAAAAAGGGAGTTGTGAACTTCAAAAGTTAATAGACAACTGCTGCGGACAACGCCGGGTAGGCCTTAGATCAATCACCTTCACGGTTGGGTGGAAAAACATTGAAACGTTAGAGTCTATCGAGTCCGGATTTGTCCAAGATAGTATCGGCCCTGGTGTGGGGCAGGGCACTAAACGCCTTCTGTTCACAAGTATCGAATTACTTCCTGGCCTTTGGGGTTTCGGAGATCTCAAAGCTTTTATCGCGGCGAAGTTTCCTGATAGTGGCTCTCTCGCAGTCTCAAAAGCCATGGGGCTTGCGACATTGTCCGTTGAGAAGCGTTTATGGATCTCACCGGGGTTGGCCTCAATGTTAGGATTTAAATATGCACCCCCTTACAACGAGGATGAAGGGTTTGTGCACCCGGCGAGATTTGTCTTCCCCCCCGTGGGCGAGCACCGCGGCGATACCCCAGTAAACTTCGCCTTCACGAAAACTCTCTGGGTGCACCTTGATCGGGTGAACACATCGTACAACACGGTAGACGGGTCCCCCAGCACATTACTGAAAACTGTGCCCGCCAGCGACTGTTTCTATGGCGAGACTGTGACCTTAGATTTCCCACACCCCGAGATGAAAGTTTTGGAATCTGGACACATCCACGAGTTGAAGATTTCTATTCTTGATGATAAAGGGAGAGAGTTGAAGAACGATTACCCGATTTCGGTCGTCCTAGAAATTTCAAATTAATTGAAAAAATTATTTAGAATTACACATGTTCGTAATATATATTATCAACATTATGAGTATATACGGACCAGGTAGTTCTTCCGATTGGGTGACAAATTCAAATAATTTGGAACCGGCAGAAGGGGGATTCATCCCGACAGAGGGCGACTTTTTAACTACCCAAAAAACAAAGGCCTTGATCAACTATATCGAGGGCCACGTACGAGATTCACAAAAGTCTACTATCACAACTTAGAGAATATGCCCTGGCTGTGAATACACAAAGTCGTGAAGAAACGCATACGGAACTAAACGAACTAGGTAAAAAAATAACCAAATTTAGAAAAGAGGCCCGGTTGGGGATTGATAAAGCCCGAGAAGACCGCCAGGTTGACATTACGGCGGTTTATGATGCGTTGCGCTTAGAAGACTCTCTCAGCAAAGAAGCTACACTTGCTGAATTAGACGGGAAAATAATCGATTTTCGAAAAGAGGCCACGTCGGGTATTGAGAAAGCCCGAGAAGACCACCAGGCGGACCTTACGAAGGCTTATGAGGTGTTGCGCTCAGAAGACTCTCTCATCAGAGAAGCGGCACTTACTGAACTAGATAAAAAAATAACCAAATTCGAAAGAGACCCGGTCGGGTATTGATAAAGTCCGAGAAGACCACCAGTCGAACCTTGAGGAGGCCATTGCGGAGGCTTATGACGCATTGCGCTTAGAGAACTCTCATAGTAAAGAAGCGACACTTACCGAACTAGACGGTAAAATAGCCGAATTTCTGAAAGAGACCAGGTCGGGGGTTGAGGGGGTCCGAGAAGACCACAAAGAGGCCATTGCGGAGGCTTATGGGGCGTTACGCTCAGAGGACTCTATCAACAGAGAAGCGGCACTTACTGACATATACGAAAAAATAACCGAATTTCAAAAAGAGACCCGGTTTGATCTTGATGGAGTCCGAACGGGTATTGAGAAATCCCGAGAAGACCACCAGGCGGATATTACAGAAGCTTATAGGGTGTTGCTCTTAGAGGACTCTATCAACAGAGAAGCGACACTTACTGAACTAGATGGGAAAATAACCAAATTTCGAAAAGAGGCCCGGTCGGGTGTTGAGAAAGCCCGAGAAGACACAATGGCAGCCCTTGCGAAGGCTTATGAGGTGTTGCGCTCAGAGGACTCTCTCATCAGAGAAGCGGCGGTTTGCCGATCTAGATGGTAAAAATAACGAATTTCAAAAGAGACCCGGTCGGGTGTTGAAAAAGCCTTAGAAGGCCACCAGGCGACCATTACGGAGGCTTATAGGGTGTTGCGGTTAGAGGACTCTATCAACAGAGAAGCGACACTTACCGAACTAGATGGAAAAATAACCGATAAACTGAAACATGATCGTATAGCCGCGACCAAAGCTCTTGAGGAGGCCTCTTATGATATTCGTACTGAGGCATATAACGCAAACAGGGCGCTTGCCGGAATAGTGAAAACAATGAAAACACCAAAACGTGTCATAACAGTTTGGGCTGAGAAGCGGGGCCCATTGGTTGAGGGGCACTATCAATATTCGTTCGGTGCCAAAGCGAGTAATAAATATGGGGGATACACTATGACAGCTGCAGGTGAAGTTATCCAAATGGCGGTCTGCTCGGTTAATGCTAATGGTAAACCTGTGGGCGCGGTCGCGATAAATATTGTAGTAGATGGGAAGAACGGGGGGTTGGAGTCACTAAAATCTCTGGAGATAGTTCGACGATTGTTTCGTTCGCCGGTAATGATCGAATTAGACTTTCCCAAAGTAGTGTTATTAACTTTGTTACGAAAATCGGTGACCCAGAGAGTTCTTCCACTATTGTCTCATTGTTAATTGAACTTATTGTGTAAATACTAATATATTGAAATAAATTTAACTATGAACGAATCACCATATCCAACTCTCAATACCACTCCACCAACACTGTATCCAACTCTCAATACCACTCCCCCAACACTATATCCAATTAACGAAAGAAGTTCAGATTTTAGGTTGAATAATATCGTCGCTATGCAGGATATTTTAGTTAGAGAATGTGCAAATAGAAAAAAGACACGCTAAAAAATATAAGCGCGCGGCAAACATAGCTGAAGCATCTAGTACGGTTTCTGGCAAGTGTTTCTGTGTTGTGTGGGGCGGGGACTGCTGCAACGCTATCTACAATTGTAACGGTTCCACTTGCAGGGGTTTTGAGTGGAATTACCATTTTACTGGAATACTTTGTATGGTAATTAGGGCGGCGGGTGGAAAACTCGATAAAAAAAGTAGAAAACATGATAGAATATACCGTTCTCGCTAGGTCTAAGAAAAATAGCATCGACGTTATGGTGTCCAAAGCGTTGGCCGATAAGAAAATATCAAATTTAGAGTTTGAATCCGTGGTGGAAGAAATGGGGAGATATGAAGAATTAAAAAATGATATAAGGATCAAGGCGCGCGCCACCATGCCCAAAATTGAGTGTACTGATTGGGATAAATTTAGGGTAAAACTTGGAAATAAAGTCGGAGGAAATGTTACAGCACCATTATAAAATAATTTAAAAAAAAAAATTAATTTTCTTAATTTTATAATTTTCCTAATTTTGAAAAAATTATATTGGTGCAGTAAACAAATTTACATACCTATACAACATGTGTTTTTCACTGAGAATTACAAATTCAGTCGAGGATTACACTGTACACACCGTCTGTGTAATTGATACACTCGGCTCTGTTTACCTTGGCTATCAATTTACGTATGGGCCATAAACCGTGTAATTTATACACTCGGCTCTGTTTACCTCGGCTATCAATTTACGCATGGGCCATAACCCGTGTAATTGAAACATTGTCGTTACAACATAAATTAATTACTATGTAATAATAGGGGGTGTTCAGCTTTAAATTATTAAAAAAAAATATAAAATTAATTATAAAATTAACAAAATAACGAACCATCCCATGTTTTCTTTCGCCAATAGGTATTAATAAATAATTATAATTTGCACACCATTTGTATGTTGTATAGGAAACTGATGAGTATATATATGTTTGTTGACCTTACAACAATTGGTCTCGTCTCGTGCATGCCATGTTGTTGATCCGGTATGACGTCCGTCTCGTCTGTTTAATGGTAGCAGTATAAATATGTGTGTATTTGGCGATGTAATTGCAAAGCTCAAAGGTGCCGGCCTAAAAGATTTCTGCCTAAGAGCTTTGCAATTTCGGAAACCAAATTCACACATAGGCTCGCCTTACTTCGCTGGTTTCTCTTAATTAGAGGAATTGGCAATGGGGTTCAAGGCGACCCGTAAAACTAAACTGTGAGCCAACAGATGCGTGGGCTTAAGAAAGGTCCCAACACCCCAGTGGCTGGGTGCCGGCTAGAAATCTGCCCAGTCGCTGGGGTGTTGTGCGCGAGTGGAGGCTTTTGCTATTTTTTTTTTATTTTTTACAAATTATTAATATCTTTATAAGCGATATCGTAGAAATGTATATTCGTAAACGAATCGTTGGGTTTTAACAATTTTATATAATACACCTTAGTTTCATATCCGATACGCATTATCCGTCTTAATGTTTGTATTTGCCTCTTGTATAGTTGACATAATTGCCGGTATAATATTGTAAATGCAACGTTTTTATCGGAGCGTAATAAATTACGCTGGTATTTCATGTATTCGATATCGCCTAGTGTTCTCATTTTATAGAATTTATATATAGGACTATAACCCCCGTATTCTTCATAAATTTCTTCAACACAGTTATTAAAAACTTTCAATTCCAATTGTATTGTATTATCCATTTTCTCTAATAGTTGTTTTTTTTTCTGTTCAATAATTTCCAATTTCTTCTAATAATTTTCCAATTTCTTCGTTAAAAGCGATATCGTAGAAACGCATATCCGTAAACGAATCTTTGATTTTAAACTGTTTTATAAAATTAGTTTGATAATATTTCGGTAGTGTTTCTCCTATCCAATTGATCCTATTTAGTCGCTTCATTACACAAATTTGATCCTTATACCGGCGACATAATTGTCGGTTTAATATTGTAAATGCAACGTTTTTATCGCAGCGTAATAAATTACGCTGATATTTCATGTATTCGATACAACATAGTATTGTCATTTTACCGTGTTTTAATACTGTAGAAACAGCGTAAAATTCTCCATAAAAGTAATTACAAAATTCCAATTCGTTGCGTATTTTATTATCCATTTTGTTATAATATTTTATTATAACCTATTAAATTTATCTGTTCAATTGGACGTGAAAATAACATGATGTATTTATGACACCAATATAATTGGACTACAATTCGACATCGTAGAAATAAATTAGCTATATTGGAGGAGAAAAATGGGGTGTTGGAATATAAACGATCTCATTGAAATTAATTTTGTAAAATAATTATTTTCTCATAAATTTCCTCGTGGGGGTATTATAAGGGGTTGCAAATTTATGAATTTGCTGTCGGGAGATAATTTCCTCGTTAACCAATTTTTGATTTTTCGGGGGTGGTGGGAGTAGTATATGGGGGTGGAAATGATGCCACCGTAGGTGGTATCATTTTGACTCCCTATATACTACTTCCTTGGGTGAAGCATTTTCAGATTTGGTAAAATGAGATTCATCGCTTAATCCAAGATTACCGCCATCTAAAAATAGCACAATTTTTTAAAAACACGTATGAACTCAATGTCACATTCTCCTCTGGTGTTCATGGAGTCAGGTGAGCGAATTAGGGCCATCATGCCCCTCTTGTTTTAGTGTCCATGCCTCGCCCCAAGGCACGACATGCAGGCCACGGCCATCTAGTCTACAAAAAGTGGGTATAATTATGTTATCCAAGTGTCTATGCTTGGAAAAAACCTGGCCTTCGTGGCTTTGCCTCATTTCTTGTTTATATGTGAAAAAGTTTCAACCTTGGCCTTTTTGGTGCTTTAAGCATGCACTTCTCTGATGGTTTTTGTGCTGCTTACTTTATTATATGCTCATGATCATGTTACAGTCAAATGCCTCGGCAGGCGCAACACCGCTTCCATGGCGGAATTCTTGTCTAGTTTGCTGTTGCACCACGATTTTGAGAGACGTGGCCGAGGGGTTCACTAAAGATTGCTGTAGTGAATACCGCTCGTTGTTTACTCTTAGTGACAGATGCATGAAACACGAGTATTCTTCTCCTTAACACAGTTTGTATGTGTGTTTGCACAGGAACTTGGGCCCAATTACTTTCAGCGGCTGGCTCGTCATTTGGCATAATTACGTTTGCCCCCTGTCACCCCCTGTCACCCCCAGCCACCCCATATTTACGTTACTAACACCATATATAGCAGCATTTGGGTAGTTAATCCTTTCATTTGCAGGAATTCTTCAGTGCCATTGAACTCTGACAAAACTATGCCGATCAAATATAACATTTTATTATCACACCCGCTTGCGGTCGGCATGATATGGTTGTCGCTTTTGGCGTGCGTCTGTGTCCAGCATTTGCGTACGTTTTTTAAGTAGCAAATATCTCCACAACCGTAAGTCCCATTGACTTGAAACTTCATATACCTCTTTATCATTATTCTATAGCCCACCCATGCGGCCCCCATGCCGAAGGTCAAGGTCAAATTACTTAGAAATTTGCGTTAAGTTTTTTGTAAATCTTTGTTAAAGTATTTCAGTACCAAAACGAAATATCTCCACAACCCTAAGTCTGATCGACTTGAAACTTCATATACCGGTACATCTTATCGTCATCCATATGTTCATTCTAATGCCTAAGTTTTTAAGTACCCAAATCTCCACATTACTAAGTCCAATTGACTTGGAACTGCACATACCTCTTTACCATCATCAATATTTTCATTTAATAGCCCATCCATGTGGCACCCATGCTCAAGGTGAAGGTCAAATTACTACGAAATTTGTGTTAAAAGTGTTGTTTTTTTTTAATCTGCGTTAGTTTTTTTAAGTACCCAATATGTCCACAACCCTAAGTCCATTTGACTTGAACCTTCATATAATTCTTTATCATCATCTATATTTTCATTCTGTAGCCCACCCATGCAGCTCCCATGCCCAAGGTCAAGGTCAAATTACTCCGATATTTGCGATATGCTTTTGTAAATGAAAGTTTTTAAGTACCCAATATCTCCCCAATCCGATTGCTGTAATCAGATACATACATACTGGGACTATAAAATACCTCGGGCTATAACTATTCAAATGTAACTACCTTTCCATGAATAATAAAAAGTCACCCTTTCTAAATTGCTCCATTTGATTTTCTGTCGCATATTGATGTATGGTGAACAATCCATTTTAACTATCGAGGAGCTAAAGCAGCTGCAGTAGGAGTCAAAATAAAATGGAAATTGGATCGGAAACCTGGCTAGATAGTGGACATGATGTAACTAGGAGAACAAAACTATTTGAAAAAAAATATGTTTACTGATTTTTGTTGTGGAGGGTGATTCACTAGTTATGCCCCTGGTCTCGGTAGAGCCGGAGACGGAGACATATAGTGTTTGGACTGTCTGTTATAACTTCTATATCCCTTGAAGGATTACTTAAATATTTCAACACAGTATACCTGTGGAAAAATGCCACACATCTATGCTGCCCTTAATATGACCTTGACAACTTTGAACTTTTTCACACATTAATAAGTTCGCCAGAGTTTGTCAATTATGTCATAACGTCTATATCCCTTGATGGATTACTTTCATATTTTGATACATCAAACCTGTGGCGAAATGCCACACATCCATCCTGCCCGTAATATGACCTTCACCATTTGACCTTCACAACTGTGCTTATGAATACTGAATCACTTTTGGTTAATTAACTTTGCCACAGTTTCTCCAATCTGCCATTTGTGTGCCGACGGGCCACATTTTCTTGTTTGGATATATATTTTTATGCTCCACCACGATAGTCGAAGGGGCATTTTGTGTTACCCTTGTCCGTCCATCCCATCCGTCATAAAAACTTAATGCTCAGGTAAATGTCTTCTAATTTCTGTTTCCTTGCATTGTTCTGCTTCATATTTAATATATGTGCTTCATTTTGCTCTAATGGTCCTCTACCACACTGTGACAAATCCACATTTGGCCTGCCCCCGCTAAGCCCAGGGTCAAGGTCACACATACTTGGTGCATCAAAAACTTTTAACGCTCGGGTAAATGTCTTATATTTTCTGTTTCCTTGCACGGATCTGTTTCATATTTCATACACGCATTGCTTTATGGTCCTTTACCACCCTGTGAGAAATTCCATATTTGTCACGTCCAGGGTCAAGGTCACATATTTTGTGCATTAAAGTTTATGACGCACGAAGTATGTGAGCACATTCGTTGAATTTATTCCTTGATTCTTTCCAAAATTGTTGATAGACTATCAATATTATTTCTATAGATGAAACTGGTGTGCTCGCAAGACGGTCATTCTATGTAAACTAAACTACACAAAATTTATTAAAACAGCACATTTTCTTTATTGCATTGGATGTTTTCACTATACATGAGCGAGTGTTGTGAATGGAATTCTTGTTGTACTAACCATATTAAACACGGGCATGTTGTTACTAATGTGAGCGCAACTTGTATCCTGGAGGCAGCGCATGGGTGATCCACCAACCAAGGCAGCACTCGGCCCCACTCTCAAATGGTTCCCACCAACCAAGGCAGCACTCTTCCCCACTCTCAAATGGTTCCCACCAACCAAGGCAGCACTCGGCCCCACTCTCAAATGGTTCCCACCAACCAAGGCAGCACTCGGTGCTCCTCTCAAATGGTTCCCACCCACCAAGGCCGCACTCGGCCCCACTCTCAAATGGTTCCCACCAACCAAGCCCGCACTCGGCCCCACTCTCAAATGGTTCCCACCTACCAATGCAGTACAATGGGCCCCACTCTCAAATGGTTCCCACCAACCAAGGCTGCACTCTGCCCCACTCTCAAATGGTTCCCACCAACCAAGGCAGCCTTCGGCCCCACTCTCAAATGGTTCCCACCAACCAAGGCAGCACTCGGTCCCCCTCTCAAATGGTTCCCACCAACCAAGGCCGCACTCGGCCCCACTCTCAAATGGTTCCCACCCACCAAGGCCGCACTCGGTCCCCCTCTCAAATGGTTCCCACCAACCAAGGCCGCACTCGGCCCCACTCTCAAATGGTTCCCACCTACCAATGCAGTACAATGGGTCCCACTCTCAAATGGTTCCCACCAACCAAGGCCGTACTCTGCCCCACTCTCAAATGGTTCCCACCAACCAAGGCAGTACACTGGGCCCCACTCTCAAATGGTTCACACCAACCAAGGCAGCACACTGAACCCCACTCTCAAATTGTTACCACCAACCAAGACAGCACTCGACCCTACTCTCAAATGGTTCCCACCAACCAAGGCAGCACACTGGATTCCACTCTCCACTGGTTCCCACCAACCAAGACAGCACTCAGCCCCACTCTCAAATGGTTCCCACCAACCAAGGCAGCACACTGGGCCCCACTCAAATTGTTACCACCAAGGTAGCACTCGGCCCCACTCTCAAATAGTTCCCACCAACTAAGGCAGCACACTGGACCCCACTCTCAAATTGTTACCACCAACCAAGACAGCACTCGACCCCACTCTCAAATGGTTCCCATCAACCAAGGCAGCACACTGGGTCCCACTCTCAAATTGTTACCACTAAGGCAGCACTCGGCCCCAGCACACTGAGCCCCACTCTCAAATTGTTACCACCAACCAAGACAGCACTCGACCCCACTCTCAAATGGTGCCCACCAACCAAGGCAGCTCACTGGGCCCCACTCTCAAATGGTTCCGACCAACCAAGGCAGCACTCAACCCCACTCTCAAATGGTTCCCACCATCCAAGGCAGCACACTGGGCCCCACTCTCAAATGGTTCCCACCAACCAAGGCAGCACTTGGCCCCACTCTCAAATTGTTCCCACCAACCAAGGCAGTACACTGGGCCCCACTCTCAACTGGTTCCCACCAACCAAGGCAGCACTCGGCCCCACTCTCAAATGGTTCCCACCAACCAAGGCAGCACACTGGGCCCCACTCTCAAATGGTTCCCATCAACCAAGGCAGCACTCCGCTTCACTCGTAAATGGTTCCCACCAACCAAGGCAGCACACTGGGCCCAACTCTCAAATGGTTCCATTTCACATACCATTATAGCATTGCAGGCCAGTTTGGCAAATGTTGTAGACCCTGATCAACCAGATTTGGGTCTCCACTCGTCACAATGGCCTTTGCCACATTTCTCTAGTCACAGATTGACATAATTATGGAGGATATGGAATTATTACAAACCCGACCAAATATCAATGTACCGAACTGGCAGTGTAGAACTGTGAAACTTGAGATTAACATGTTGTCACATCACTCCGTCAAATTACCCATGAAACTATAACTGCCTGCAGAAATACAAAATAAATAATAATTAAACCGACTCATTATTAAACTGATAAGCCCGTCCAGCCTAGACCAACTGTCTGGTCCACGTTACAAATTTGGGGAGGTGCTAATAAGAGTTCACCTGTCTGTCATTTTGTTTGTGTTATCAGTAGTTTCATTCATTACCCCACCTGTGCGTTGCATATTGTTCCCAAGGTCATTTTGGGGAAAAAATGTGTTTGCTTGCTGCAACCAAAGTTAAATTCACTTGAAGCTTCATACGCTTAATCCTCATCCATATTGTTATTCTATGGGCCACCCATGTGGTCCTCGAACCCAAGATCAAATGACATTCATTTTGCATTAAACATTTTGTTGGTATGTCCAGATGATTGCCTTGTTTGCTCTAGTTATGAAAATACATGATACTGTAACTACAGTAATTTCAGCTCAAGAGTACAACCTGATGTGTGCAAGATTACCTTTAAAATTAACAGATATCCAACCTTGCATACTATTTCTGTAAATAATAATTCGCTCTCATAAAACAAAATTGTATTCCACACAATTCTATTGAATAACTTTCAAGAAATAAAATGGGAATATAGCACAGGACTTCAAGAGGAGTCAAAAAAGGAATTTTTGGAATTTTACTAAAACGTGGCTAGAAAATTGAAAAATATATTTTTTGTATGTACTGGGTTGGCTATAAGTATGTTGGCATGGCAAGAAAACGTGGAACAGATGGTAGTTGTTACATGGACAAATGCCGACTGAGAAGGAACAACCCCTAACCTGTGCGCCGTCTCCCGAGATTTTATTTTCAATTAACCCACTAACACATGACTTCCTCCATTACTAACAGGTGGCGCCACCAACCTGGGGAGCAATCCTTTACGTCTCCTGACTACACAGCCCCAGCAAACGCCAATGACGCCTCCCGTATTCTCCAGTGGTAACAGTAGTACACCACAAAACTCTCTGGGTAAGGCCTCCTTTACGTTGTTGGTGACCTCCCATGTGCCAGTCCCGATGACTGGCCTCGTACAACATTACAGACAAAACGAGGACTAATTGCATTCGCTCTATCATAATCTTGCAGACAGCTGCAAATATTTGTTTCACAATCCCGTCATTGAACCAATTTTAGAATCGACTTGAAATATTACAAAATTCTTTTTTATTTATTTTCTGTTAACAGGGTTCACGTGGGGCCTTGAAAACCTGGAATAGCCTGGAATTTGACAAAAGGCCATTCAAGGCCTTGAAAGTCCTTGATGAATTTCACTGTAGGGCCTTGAATGTCTTGGAATTCTGTGAGAAAGTAAACACATTGCGACGTGACGGGAGAAAATACGATATCTGCGTTATACAACAGGTGGCAGTTCGACCGGAAGTAAACAGTAAACTTATTGAAAATGTGGTGACCTTGCACATTTTCTCTACATTATAACATATCAACTGTATCTCAAATGGAATCATCACCCCTACCACTTCCCCATAATCCTGTCCGGATATAGTATGACATCTATATTTCTTTGTCATAGGGTTATTCCAGAAAATGTCAGAAAACTCTCTCCTCTCCACCAAAGAAGCACAATGTATTTTGTCCGAGGGCGGGAAGGCCGCTTTGGGGTTAGTTTATACTATAGACTCCAAATGGCCTTGAAAAGCCTTAAATTTATTTTTTTTTCGGCCTAGAAAAACTTAAAACATGACCTTGAAGCGCCTTGGAAGAGCCTTGAATTTTACCACTTTGAATATGGGGGAACCCTGATCAAATATAGTGTTTTTTCTACTCATTTGAGTCAATGAGTAAAAAGCTATTATTTCATAAAAATTAACGAGTCATCCCATTGAAAAGATGATAGTCTTTGTAGTAAATAAGGAGCCCATTTTGTCAACAAAATGTACAGAAGTTTTGTTTCTTTTTACTTCGTTTTTGTCGCACCCGCTGGCGGACAGTGCGATATAGTCGGCACATTGGTGTATGTCCGTACATGCATGCATCCGATGTTAAAGTTGTTGGTTAAAGTTTTTCGATGTACTATCAAAGCCTCGGCAGGCGCGATATGAGGGCTGCGGCTATCTAGTTCCTATCACAATTTTTGGGGAAACATTTTTCACAAGTATGGGGGAAAGTTTGAGGGGGCAATGGGGGCTATATATATCTCCAATACAGTCAAACTTGCATTAAGCAACCACCCAAGGGAGACACCAAAAATGGTCGCTTAGAACAATGGTCTCTTAACACAAAAGCGAAAACAAAAATTGGAAATCCGGGTACTGGTATGTCCGGTTATATGGTTTAATATTCGGAATCAGGAAATCGCGAATATTAAACATTAACATAGAAATAACTACATTAGAATACTACCAGTAATGATTACTGTGCACTTTTCTGAATTATTCAGGCTTTATTTCATAAAAATAGATGAAAGAATTTGAATGTTATTGCGAAATAAAATCGCCCAGCTGAAATTGCAAATAGGCAGTAGTGACTGCGATGCGATCACTTCGGACCAGACGTGTTTCGTCCCGGTTATTTTTACCAGTCGTTGACTGACAACCAAACGAGCTGATAGAATAATGATTTATTAACGCATTGTTCGGTATATACCAGTATCGCTACGCGTCGAGAAAATTGGAATTAGGTGAAATAAAAGTGAATGCGTATTCTGTACACAACAAAAAAAAGTATTTGAAGCACCATTCACACTTTGACAGTGACAGGGGAGTTGTTGTTTTTTAGCTCACCTGAGCGAAGCTCATGTGACCTATTGTTACCGCAATGTGTCCGTCGTCGTCCGTTGTCGTCCGTGAACATTTTCAAACGTCTTCTCCTCGGTAACCATTGGGCCTATAGTCACCAAACTTCATGGTCATTGTCCTTAGGTAGGGGGATTACAAAATTGTTAAAATGACGTCATTGCATAATCCAAGATGGCCACCATCTAAAAATAGCACAAATTCTTCAAAAATCTTTTTCTAAAGAACCGCCAACCGGATTTCGACAAAACTTGGTAGGAATGATCGATGTACACTGCTCTTTCAAAGTTGTTAAAATGGTGACCCCTGGGTCAAAAATGGGCATGGCCCGTGGGGTCAAATTGGGTTCAGATTTGATTTTTGACCAAATATGGTCATGTTATGTATCAAATCGAAGGTATCAAAGAGGTGATCACTCTGGTGCATTTATTGTCGCAATTGGATGGTTATGTCATCCAAGATGGCCGCCGGAAGGTCAAAAGGTCGTTCTTTTATCAGAGATAAATTCTTCTTCACACGAACCGCTTGGCCCATGGTAGCCAAACTTAAAAGTTATGGTCCATGGGTGAAGCCTTTTCAGATTTGTTAAAATGGAGGTCATCGCTAATCCAAGATGGCCGCCGTCTAAAAATAGCATAAATTCTTAAAAAATCTTCTCATGAACCGCTGGCCGGATTTCGATGAAACTTGGTAGGAATGATCGATGTACAATGCTCTTTCAAAGTTGTTAAATGGTGACCCCGGGGTCAAAAATGGGCGTGGCCTGTGGGGTCAAATTGGGGTCAAATTTTATTTTTGACCGAATATGGTCATGTCTATATCAAATCGAAGGTATCAAAGAGGCGATCGCTCTGGTAAATTTTTTGTCAAAATTGGATGCTCATGTCATCCAAGATGGCCGCCGAAAGGTCAAAAGGTCGGTCTTTTATTAGAGATTTCAAAATTCTTCTTCACACGAACCGCTTGGCCCATGGTGGCCAAACTTAAAAGTTAAGGTCCATGGGTGAAGCCTTTTCAGATTTGTTAAAATGGAGGTCGTCGCTAATCCAAGATGGCCGCCGTCTAAAAATATAACAAATTCTTAAAAAATCTTCTCTTGAACCGCACGCCGGATTTCGACGAAACTTGGTAGGAATGATCGATGTAGAATGCTCTTTCAAAGGTGTTAAAATTGTGACCCCGGGGTCAAAAATGGGCACGGCCCGTGGGGTTAAATTTTATTTTTGACCGAATATGCTCATGTCATATATCAAATTGAAGGTACCGATGAGGCGATTGCTCTGGTGCAATATTTGTCGGAATCAGATGATTATGTCATCCATGATGGCCGCCAAAAGGTCCATTTATTCGAGATTGTGAACGTCTTTTTCTCAGGAACCACATGGCCGATGCTGGCCAAACTTCATAGTAAGTTAAAATCCTTGGGTGAAGCATTTTCAGATTTGGTAAAATGAGAGTCATCGCTTATTCCAAGATGACCGCCATCTAAAAATAGCACAATTTTTTTAAAACTCATGAACTCAATGTCGCATTCTCCTCTGGTGTTCATGGAGGTGAGCGAATTAGAGCCATCATGGCCCTCTTGTTGAGTTTGTCACATGCTTGAGGCTAATTTCACCTGGAGAAAGTGACATCCTGTCAATTAATGGTCGTTTAATACAAATGACAATGCTGTCTGTTACAAAAATATTTGGCCGCTGGTCTTGTTAAGGAAAAGTCTTTTAATACACTGTCATTATATAGGCCAAATGGTCGGGGGGAGGGGGGGAATTGAAAGTGGTCGCATAAGACAAAAGTCGCTTAATGCACGTGGTCGCTTGTGTAAGTTTGACTGTATTTGGGTGAAAAATAACCCCACTGATTTGATGGTATAATAAGTTAAACACTACCATGCCTTGGTGGCAGATGATTACCTATATGACACCTCTTATGGGAGTAGCTTGGGTACAATGAATAGAACCTAGCTTTGCTAAGTACATTATGATGCCACTTCATTCAAACGCCCTTTTCTATATGACCGTAGCTGATTCTGTGATGTTAAACACATTCACTTTTTTCACTTTTCCTCCACATTTACAACATCCTAGTATATTGTAACAATCAAAATATACGTGGGTATCTAAATAGCTGAATACTGTATGTATTTGTTTCACTTGGAAGAATAAACAAAACGCCCAACAATTGATGTGACACTGGCAATGGCAGATGATTACCTATATGACACCTCTTATGGGAGTAGCTTGGGGTACAATGAATATAACCTAGCTTTGCTAAGTACATTATGATGCCACTTCTTTCAAATGCCCTTTTCTATATGACCTTAGCTGATGCTGTGATGTTAAACACATTCACTTTTTATACGCCCGTATTATGTATTGACCTTGTACGGGCGGGTCACAGCTTGTCCATGCAATAACTAGAGTGCTACTTGACGGATTGTAACCAAATTTGGTATACAAGTTATCACGGCAAGACGAAGAAGTCTATTGATTTTGCGTCCACAAATTTAACGTTGGGGTAAATGTCTTATAACTTCTGTTTCCTTTCATGGAACACCTTGTTATTTCATACATGCATTCCTCAGATGACCCTCTATCATGCTGTTGCAAATCCACGACCCACCACCCAACTTCTGTTTATTTACAGGGAATGCCTTCATATTTCATACATGCATTCATCTGATGCGGTATCAAATCCACGATGCACCACCCATGTCCGTGCGTGCGTCCGTAAACTTAACATCAGAGAAATATTGTTATAACTTCTATTTCCTTCATCTAAAATGCTTAATATTTCACACATGCATTCCTGTAAGGCTCTACTGCCATGCTGTTCCAAATCCACGACCGTCCAACCCCCGCTGATCCCAAGGTCAAGGTCAAATACTTAGTCTCTTTACAAAACTTAACATCAGAGAAATATGTTGCAACTTCTACTTCCTTCATCTAAAATGCTTAATATTTCACACATGCATTCCTGTAAGGCTCTACTGCCATGCTGTTCCAAATCCACGACCGTCCAACCTCCGCTGATCCCAAGGTCAAGGTCAAATACTAGTCTCTTTACAAAACTTAACATCAGAGAAATATGTTACAACTTCTATTTCCTTCATCTAAAATGCTTAATATTTCACACATGCATTCCTGTAAGGCTCTACTACCATGCTGTGCCAAATCCACGACCGTCCAACCCCCGCTGATCCCAAGGTCAAGGTCAAATACTTAGTCTCTTTACAAAACTTAGCATCAGAGAAATAAGTTATAACTTCTATTTCCTTCATTGAAAATTCTTAATATTTCACTTGTGTTTTCTAAGGTTGTACTATCATGCTGTGACAACTCTACGACTGTCCAACCCCGCTGATCCCAAGGTCAAGGTCACATACTTAGTCTCTTTACAAAACTTAACATGTTATAACTTCTATTTCTTTCATCGAAAATTCTTAATATTTCATGCATGCATTCCTCTAAGGCTCTATCATGCTGTGACAAATTCCCGCTGATCTCGAGGTCACATACTTAGTCTCTTTACAATACTTAACATCAGAGAAATCGGTTATAACTTATATTTCCTTGCTCGGATCGGCTTCACATTTCACACATGCATTGCTTCAATGGACCTCTACCACCCTGTGACAAATTCACGTTCATGCCGCTCCCACTAAGGCCAGAGTCAAGGTCACAAGCCCACACACTTGGAATATTTTAGGGGTACCTGGGGCCACGCAGGGGGTATTCCGTAAGCCTCGCTTACTGACCAATCTAGTTATTTACAGGGAATGCCTTCATATTTCATACTTGGATT